>CAUYPK010148603.1:0-31745 GCA_963574355.1 Loris lydekkerianus | reverse complement strand
TGGATGCGGAGAAAAGGGAATACTTCTACATTGCTGGTGGGAATGCAAATTAATACATTCCTTTTGGAAAGGAGTGTATAATTAATTTCCTTTTGGAAATTAATACATTTCCTTTTGGAAAGTCCTTTTGGAGAACACTTGGAGATCTAAAAATATATCTGCCATTCAATCCTATAATTCCTCTACTAGGTATATACCCAGAAGACCAAAAATCACATTATAACAAAGATATTTGTACCCAAATGTTTATTGCAGACCTATTCATAATTGCTAAGTCATGAAAAAAGCCCAACTTCCCATCGATCCACGAATGTATTAATAAATTGTGGTATATGTACGCCATGGAATATTATGCAGCCTTAAAGAAAGTTGGAGACTTTACCTCTTTCATGTTTACATGGATGAAGCTGGAACATATTCTTATTAGCATAGTATCTGAAGAATGGAAGAAAAAGTATCCAATGTACTCAGCCCTACTATGAAACTAATTTATGGCTTTCATATGAAAGCTATAATCCAGTTATAACCTAAGAATAGGGGGAAGGGTGAAAGGTAGGGGAGGGAGGGAGGAGGGGGGCAGAGAGAGGGGGGTTAGTGGGATTACACCTGCAGTGCATCTTACAAGGGTACATGTGAACTTAGTAAATGTAGAATATAAATGTCTTAACACAATAACTAAGAAAATGCCAGGAAGGCTATGTTAACCAGTGTGATGAAAATGTGTCAAATGGTCTGTAAAACCAGTGTATGGTGCTCCATGATCGCATTAATGTACACAGCTATGATTTAATAAACAAAAACATACACACACACACAATTTAGAATCCTTCAAATTTATGAAGTTTAGCTATCTGAACTTTTTTTGTTTTGGAGACAATGTCTTGCTTTGAAGCCCAGGCTGCAGCACAGTGGTGTAGTCACAGCTCACTGGAGTCTAAAATTCCTGGACTCAAGTGATTCTCCCACTTCAGCCTCCTGAGTAGTTGGGACTACAGGTGCACCCTGCCATGCCTGGCTAATTGGTTTTATTTTTTGTAGAGATTTTTTGTAGGTCTTACTATGTTGCTCAGGCTAGTCTTAAACTCCTGGCCTCAAGAAGACCTCCCACCTCAGCCTCCCAAACTGTGAACATTTTTAAAACCACTTAAAGGAAACATAGACATTTACATTTTAACTTTTTATTTTTGAGACAGGGTCTCACTCCATTGCCCTGGGTATGGTATCGTGGTATCATCGTAGCTCACAGCAACCTCAAACTCTTGGGCTTAAGTGATCCTCTTGCGTCAGCCTTCCAAGTAGCTGGGACTACAGGTGCCTGCCATTACACCCAGCTATTTTTTTTTTTTTCTATTTTTAGGAGAGAAGGGGTCTTGCTCTTGCTCAGGCTGTCTTCAACTCCTGAGCTAAAGCAATCCACTGACTTGGCCTCCCAGAGTACTAGGATTATACATGTGAGTCACTGCACCTGGCCACATTTTAACGTTTTGTTCCCAAAAGGCCTTCTTTCTTCTCATCTCTTTATAATTCCTATATATGAACCCCAATATTACAGAAACAGGCATATATTTGTACAGTCTTCAAGCTACCTCAACACAGTTTTGTCTCCTTGGGAAATGATGTTAGGCTGAATTATCCTCTTAAGTTAATTAGTATATGTATAATCACTACCATAGATAGCTCTGCTGACAGTTCTCACTCTGAACATTAACAGGTGGAGCATGTTCTCACTCTAAATCTGGCTCTCTAGAATGCACTAGAAAGCCCCTCCTTTTTTTTTTTTTTTTTTAATACAGAGTCTCACTTTGTTGCCCTTTGTAGAGTTTTGTGGCATCACAGCTCACAGTAACCTCAGACTCTTGAGCTCAAGCGATTCACTTGCCTCAGCCTCCCAGGTAGCTGGGATTACAGGCGCCCACCACAAGGCCTGGCTATTTTTAGAGACAGGGTCTCGCTCTTGCTCAGGCTGGTCTTGAACTCCTGAGCTCAAGCAATCCACCTGCCTCGGCCTCCCAGAGTGCTAAGATAGAGAGTCTCTCTTGATACATCCCCACTCACTGTGGTCCTCGGAGGCAAGTCTTGGCGACCTCACATTTCCTCTCTCCTCCCTAGCTCCCTGAAATGGTCCAAATGAATGTGGAGTGAGAAACTAGACTTGTGACTGTGGTGAAATCTGGGGTTTCCCTGATCTTCCCAGCACTGAGAACTGTGGGGAGAAAAGGAGTCTTACTGGTCTCTTTTATTTTTGACCTTATTCTCAAGGACTTGGAGCTTTCAAATACACATGGTGTAAAGAAAGTGGTGGAACTGGCGAAATTAACTTTGCTTCATTCTCATAATAAAGCCTCAAAATGTGAAAATATACTCTTTATTCCAATTCACCCCCAGGTATTAAAACATTTTAAAGTTCTTTGTCTTTCATTGAAAGAAAAATACTCTCTCTCTTTCTCCCACATGCATGAAAGGAGAAAAGAAATTAAAAACATTGAGCAGTATGGCCTACAATGATGAGAAAAATAATATTTGCTTCAAATCTGTTTTTTCTTAGTTTCATTTATTTGAGTCATAAATAAAAGGCCAGAAGAACTTAGATGATAACTTATTTTTACAGCAAAGGCCAACATGATTAGAATTTTTAACAGTACCATCATATTTACTAAAAAAAAAAAAGAAATCAATCTTTTGGACTTTGCCCTGCATACGTATTGTTCTTCTATATATTCTTTGACAGTGAAAACTATCACTTTCATGTTGGATGTGTGGCTGCCAATGTGCTTAGTATATGTTCACTAAAGGAGTAAAAGTAACTTAAATTGCTGTTTATTCTATATCCTCCTTGCCCAGAGAGAATCCTAAGTTTGTCAATTTAGGGTGATCTCTAGGTCTTCCAGGAGAATGAATGGGTTTCAACCGGTTTTTGTGGTTTGGGTGGACCCACTTCAACTTGACTCCAGCTTCTAAATTGATTGACATTATCAGTAACACCAGCAACACAGAAGGTGTAATATGTTTTTATAAGGCTCTTCACCCCAAACCCTGCCAGACTCCCAGGGTTGCTATAGGTTTGTGACATCTGAAAGCTAGGCAGGACCTACTTAGAGATACCAGAGACAGCAGACTCAACTTTCTACAATTCTTCTTCAGTTTCCCCAGAAGTGGTAAGGAGCTATGTGAGTCTCCAAGAGAGATGGATAAGACCTGTTCGCATATGTGTCCCATAAATTCTTTTCCATGTGGCTACTACACCTTTCTTTAGGATGGCAATTAAAGGACTTCCTTAAATATCACACAAAGAATTCAAGACAAAAAAATGGAGAATTAATGAAAAAGGTTTGTAGGGATTTCTCTATTATACAAAGTAAGGGAGAGTTATACTCACCAGGAAGCACAGTAGAATTTATCTTACCCTATAGAATGGGACCAGAAGGTCAGTTTAGTTAATTGAAAAATAAAATGGGTATAATGGAGATTCATTTGAAACATGATAAATAGAGCCCAGCACAGTGACTCACGTTTATAATCCTAGAACTTTGGGAGGCAGAGGCCAGTGGATCCCTTGGGCTCAGGAGTTTGAGACTAGCTTGAACAAAAGCAACACCCCTGTCTCTACTGAAAATAGAAAAACATAGCTGGGCATAGTGGCAGGTGCCTGTAGTCCCATCTACTTGGGAGGCTGAAGCAAGAGGATCACCTGAACCCAAGAGTTTGAGGTTGCTATGAGCTATTGTGCCACGGCACTCGACCCAGAGTAACAGAGAGAGACTCTGTTTAAAAAAAAAAAAAAAAAAGATAAATACATACATACATTTAAATTTAAAGTTTTAGGCTGGGCACAGTGGCTCACACCTATAATCCCAGCACTCTGGGAGGCTGAGGAGGGTGGATTGCCTGACCTCAGGAGTTCCTGACACCTCCCCCCCAAGCAAGAGTGAGACCCCTAGCCCTAAAATAACTGAAAGTTGTGGCTGGTGCCTGTAGTCCCAGCTACTTGGGAGGCTACGGCAAGAGGATCACTTGACCCCAAGAATTGGACGCCACAGCACTCTACCAAGGTCAATAGAGTGAGAATCTGTCCCCCCCCCAAAAAAAATGAATAAATAAATAAATAAATTTAAAGTATTAATTTGTCAATCATTTGATTGGGCCACTGATGAGAGCTCTGTGCTCTTTTTTTTTTTTTTTTTATTAGGCAGACGCATACACATTGCCCATTCTTTCCATTTTTGCTTTATTCTAGATTGAATGAAAACTTAAGACACTTTTTTTTGGAGACAGAATCTTACTCTGTTGTCATCGATAATATGTATATATAATATGTATATATAATATATATAGAGTGCCATAGCATCATAGCTCAGCAACCTCAAACTCTTGGGCTCAACCAATTCTCTTGTTTCAGCCTCCCAAGTAGCTGAGACTACAGGCGCCCTCCACAACGCCTGGCTATTTTTTTAGAGACAAGGTCTGGTCTGGCTCAGGCTGTTCTTGAACCTGTGAGCTCAGGCAATCCACCTGCCTGGGCCTCCCAAGTGCTGGGATTACAGGCATGAGCCACCATGCCCGGCGAACTTAAGACACTTTCAAAATACTCTGAGTACAGAATTGTAGCTTTTTTGCACTTTTGTCTCCTCACTATTACAGTTGTATTGCCCTCACCTAATTCAACAGCAATTTTTAAAAGTCACATAACTGTATCTTGCCTTTTTAAAACAATTTTGTTTCTTAAAAACAACTATCTTTTGCAACATCTTATCAGTTTAAATCTTAATATTTTGTTAAATTATATAATTATAATCATAAATACAAGGGGCACAAATACCGTATATACTCGACTGTAAGCCGAGTTTTTTCGGCACAAAATTTGTGCTCAGTTCGGGTTTTTCGGCCGAAATTTTGTGCCGAAAAAACTCAGCTTATACTCAAGTATATACGGTAGGTTGGCAGGGAAAGTTCAGTTAACTCTTGGAGAACATTCAACTCAAATAGTGGGAGCAAAAGTACCCAAGCATTCTCAAGTGGTTTACCTACCAGCCAGAAGAGTTCAGAATGCTCTTAGGATGGTTAGCAGGAAATGGAGAGCATTGGTTAATTTCATAGGTTGGTTAACTTGGGGGCTGCTTAAGGGAATAACTACTGTTTCTCTTTGGACATAAAGTGTTAAGATACTTGTCATCATATGTGAAGAGAAAATCTTTTTTGTGTTTGTTTTTCATGCCTCAAGTTTAGTACATTGTTTACCAAGCACCTACTGTGTGGTAGGCACTCAGGAGAGTCAAATATGCATTTTTAAAAACATAATTCATATTTTAAAATGTACAATTCAATGTTTTCAGTATATTCATGGTATTATGTGCCCTTACTACAATTTAACTTTAGACCACTTTCATCACCCCACAAAAGAAACCCTGTACCCATTAGCAGTCCACTCCTCATCCCCCCAGCACCCTTAGTTCTAGGCAGCCACTTAATCTACTTTATGTTAAATGGATTTGACTAGTCTGGACCTTTCATATAAGTGGAATCATATAATATGTGGTCTTTTGTGTCCGCCATCTTTCACATAGCTGATGTTTTCAAGGTTCACCCATAGCAATGCTTCATTCCTTTTTTATGGCCAAATAATATTTAATTGTATCAATATATCATAATTTGTGACATATCATGAGTTGATGGACGTTTGGATTGTTTTGACTGTTTATTGTGAATAATGCTGCTATGACATTTATGTACAAGTTTTTTGTGGACATATTTTTTAATCTTCTTGGGTACATACGTATGAGCAGAATTTTGGGGTCAAATGGTAACTCTATTTTTAACTTTTCAAGGAACTGCCAAACTGCTTTGCAAAGCAGCTGTACCACTTTACATTCTCATCAGCAATGTATGAGGGTTCTAATTTCTCCATATCCTCAACAACACTTGTTAACTTACAGGTTGAAAAAATTGTTATTATTGCCATTTAGTGGGTCTAAAATGGTATCTCATTGTGGTTTTAATTTACATTTCCCTAGTGGTTAACGATGTTAACCATTTTTCATGTGCGATTGTCTCCTATGAAGAAATATCTATTCCAATTCCTTGCCTATTTTGAAATTGTGTTATTTATCTCAAAGACCCATCTTTATCCTGGAGTAGGTTTCTCAACATCATCATCACTGACATTTTGGGCCGAATAATTCTCTGCTGTGTGGAGCTGTCCTACCCATTGCTGGATGCTTAGCAGCATCCCTGGCCTCAACCTACCAGATGCCAGCAGCACTCCCCTCATGATAATCAAAACTGTGTCTAGATGTTGCAAAATAATCCCTGGGGTGGGAGGAAGCTGTGCAAAATCTCCCCTAGTCTCATGGCTCTAAAAGACTCCCCTGAGCAGGCAAGAAACACATGGAAACAATTCAGTGTTAAGGAAGTAATAGCAGCAGAAGCCAGTTTGAGTGAGTTCAGGATAGGTAGGAAAGTGGATAGACCGTGAGGGTAACAACTACTCTTCCCAAATCTGGTTGATGAGTTAACTGACAATATGAGTGATAAATATCAAGGTTAGAAATGAGAATTGGGGGCCAGTTGTGGCGTCTAACGCCTGTAAATCTAGAAATCTGGGAGGCTGAGGCACGTGATTTACTTCAGCTCAGGAGTTTGTGACCAGCCTGAGCAAGAGCAAGACCCCATCTCTACTAAAAGTAGAAAAACTAGCCAGGCCTTGTGGTGGGCGCCTGTAATCCCAGCTACTCAGGAGGCTGAGGCAAGAGGATCTCTTGAGCCCAAGAGTTTGAGGTTGCTGTGAGCTATGACGACACAGCACTGTACCCAAGGTGACAGAGTGAGACTGTCTCAAAAAAAAAGAAAGAAAAGAAAAAGAAAAAGAAAGAAAGAAATGAGAATTGGGTCACATCATGTGGTAAACAATAATTAAATACAATAACACAAAAATTGTAAGGTTGTATATGACAGTATCAGAACTATGGTGTATCTGTAACAATAGGATTTCTGAGAAAAGGAATTCACTATGAGTTGGTCTTGGGCAGAATATCATTTCTTGACCTTCCCAGGCACAAAGTACAAATGACGGCTAAGTGACCTTCCCCTGATGGACATCATGTTAGTCTGGTCTCTTGATGAGAATGTGCATACATTTATCTCAAACATAGATAGTTTTGGTTGCAAGGAGCAGCACCCAGTAAGCCAGCTCTTTCAGAAGGGTGATTTGGGGGAAGAGAATTCTAAGGGCTACCTAAGAGAATTCACAGAAAGCTGAAAAGCAGGCCCCAGCCAGGACAGGAACCAGGGAAGCTTTGAGAAGCCCCCAGAAAAGGTCATTTCCTTTATTTACTGACTCTCTGCCTACAGCTCAGCTCTTGACTTACTTGGTCTACATCTCTTAGTACTAATTTCTAAAGAAGGAACTGAGGATTTGAAAAACCACTGAATAGGCAATGGCTTCATTCTCTTAATTCCAAATCAATTTCCTGGGCTGTGGAATGGGGCAGTTTTCATAAAAGTGTTGTGGTAGGTTGTGCTGAGGGAGAAATAAAGAAATAGGAACCACATCATGGATCCTTAAGCCATTCAATCTCTGTACAGATTTTCCCCCACTTAATATCTTCTCAAACATTTTTACTACACTGCCTCCCAAAACACACAAAACACCTCACAGAAATGGCCTCACTATTGTTTGCCAGTTGAATACACAATTACCACCATTAACCTCTTTCCTTCAGTGCATGAAGTACTATGGTTTTGACCTCAAGTATTCTGACTTAAGAGAGGGGATGGAGGGCAAATTACGCATAATGGTTTCTATTTAATAATGATATGGTAGGCAGGTGTCATCTAAATGGAGATGGGCTATCTTAACAAAAGAAACAGAGTCTGTTTGGGGAGCAGTGTCTGAATCCCCATCATCCCAATCCTCCGCCATTGGCATAATAATTGGAAACAAAGACTATGGAGCTGTCAGGAGATGATACAACCTTTCCACTAGTAAATAAAATAATGCCCTGCCTTCACCGCCTATTAATTAAGAAGGTAATCAGTGCTTGCTTCGAGTTTGGTATTTGAAACTCAAAGGCAATAAAATCAGAACGCTACTCAGATTTTTTTCTCATAAAGAATTGAATAACAAATTAGGGCCATGGAGCTAGAGTAATCACATTTTGAATGATTTCTCCTGAGCATGCTTTTAATAACCTGTATGTTTTGGGTGAGAAGAACAAAGAAAGACAAAGTTAATTACTCAGGAAGAGCTTTATCAAAGAATTTTGGTCACATTAGCCCACAGTTTCTCAGCCTTGGTACTACTGATATTTTGGGCCATATCATTCTTTGTTGTAAGGGCTGTCCTATGCATAATAGGATTTTTAGCAGCATCCCTGGTCTCTATCCAAGTCATGACAACCCAAAATGTTTCCAAATGTTCTCTGTGGGGTAGAATCATCCCATCAAGAACTACTGAATTAACCACATACATTTCTTCTCACTTCCCAGGGTTTGCTGTTTTAACTCCTCAGAACAAGCCAGGGCATGGTGCCTTGTGACTGTAATGCCAGCTACTTAGGAAGCAGAGGCAGGAGGATCACTTGAGGCCAGAAGTTTAAGAAAAGCCTGAGCAACCTACACACCATAGCTAGGCCCCCTTCCTAAAATTTCTTTTTAAAAATTTAGCAGACTGTGGTAGTACATGCCTCTAGTCCTGGCTACTCAAGAGCCTGAAGCAGTAGTATTGTTTGAGCCCCAGAGTTCAAGGCTGCAGTGAGCTATGATCATGCCACTGAACTCCATCTTTAGCGATAGAGCAAGACCTTATCTTTAAACAAACAAACAAGCAAACAAACCCTCAGAACAAAACATTTCATACTGGAACCACCTACATTTTTCAGGTAATTATTTGAAAAGCAATTTACTGGATCAAAATGACCAGATAACAAGAAGGGCTCTTTGCATTTCTGTATTGGAAACTAGCAGACAAAAAGAACAAAGGAAGACGGTCTAATAAAGGTATTTATTTAAGGTACTCCGGTAACCACTTAGGTTTAATTCCCACAAAACCCTTAGCTTCATTTTATTGTTGAAGAGACTGGGCTTAAAGAGGTGAAAATATTTGCTCAAGAACACACAGTATGTAATTTAGTGATGGAGCTGAAGTCCGAAGCAAAGTTTGTGCATTTATGTATATTGCCTTTGTACACATGAAGTGCCAGATATCTAATAAAGCAAGGTGACTAATTTTTACCTTTCTTTAAAATAATTTTTATTACGGAGAGTTTAAACATATACAGAATTAGACAAAATAGTAGATCCCCATTTGTACTGTTCATGTACTCCTCACTCACTTCAATAGTAATCAACTCATAACCAATTTTGTTTCTCCTGGAGCTTCTTAACCTCAGCATTACTGACATTTTAGGCAGGATAATTGCTGTGTGTATCAACCACACACACAAGACAAGGCAAGGTCAAGATCTGACTAATTGGGCTGGCAAAAACACAAGGAATCACTTTTAGATTCAGACATTTTGGGGAGGTTGAGGCAAGAGGATCACTTCAGCTCAAGAGTTTGTGAGCTATGACACCACGGTACTCTACCCAAGGTGACAGAGTGAGACTCTGCTTCAAAAAAAAAGGAAGATTCAGATAGTTTATTAGCACAGCAAAAGAAATAGTAGCCAATGTGCTGGCTTCCTGTAGTCCTTGGCCCACACTGAAACAAAAGGGACCAGATGACCTTGATTCCCATTGCTGAGAAGCCCATTGTAGCTTGCAGCTAAGTGTTTTTCTGTTTTACAGCTCTATATCAGGAATGGCAGGGCAGGAAGTCCCACATCCCAACTAAAATGAGGAGGCTATAAGAAAGTGCCTCCACCGGCTGGGCACAGTGGGTGGCTCACACCTGTAATCCTAGCACTCAGGGATGCCAAGGAGGTGGATTGCTTGAGCTCAGGAGTTGGAGACCAGCCTGAGCAAGAGCAAGATCCCATCTCTAAATAAAAATAGAAAATTAGCCTGGCATTGTAGTGGGTACCGGTAGTCCCAGATACTCAGGAGGCTGAAGCAGGAGGATGGCTTGAGCCCAGGAGTTTGAGCTTGTTGTGAACTATGATGCCATGGCACTCTGCCTAGGGTAAAGGCAGAAAGGAAAGAAGGAAGGAAGGGAGGGAGTGAGGGAGAGAAACTGCCTCATGACAGTTTCTCAGGAGAGATAAGGAAAGAAATGGGAAGTGGCCTTGGAGTAACTTTTCATAGGCCTCTCATCCTGTTATGTTGCAAGAAGATTATCATTAAGGCATCCTTCAAGGCTCAGATGAGCTCCCTTTAAGCCTTTTCCTTCATGGACACATTCAAGGTCATCAGGATGCCGTGGCAGAGCCATTGTCCTGCAATGGAGGACTGTCCTGTGCATTGTAGAATGTTTAGCAGTATCCATGGCCTCTACTCGTTAGATGCCTATAGCACAACCCTCCAAGTTGTGACAACCAAAAATGTCTCCAGACTTCAATAAAGGTACTTCGGAGCAAAATTGTACCCAATTGAGAACCACTGATCTAGAGCTCTATTCACTTCTCACATGCAAACAATGTATTCCATCTGCAAATATTTCATCATATATTTCAAAATAAATTTTTGAAAACAAACACATGCCATTATTAAACCTAAATAATTCAACAGTAATTCCTTTATAACGTCCAGAAATTATTCAAATTTCTAACTATTTCATAAATGCTGTCATTTTTTACAGCATTTTGAATTTGTGACTCAGGATCCTAATAATACAGTGTACACATTGCAAATGATTGATGTGTCTTTTATATTTTTATTTATTTATTTATTTTTGAGATAGAGCCTCAAGCTGTCACCCTGGGTAGAGTGCCATGGCATCACAGCTCATAGCAACCTCCAACTCCTGGGCTTAAGCGATTCTCTGGCCTCAGCCTCCCAAGCAGCTGGGACTATAAGCGCCGCCACAATGCTTGGCTATTTTTTGGTTGTAGTTGTCATTGTTGTTTGGTGGGCCCGGGCTGGATTCAAACCTGCCAGCTCTGGTGTATGTGGCTGGCGCCTTAACCACTTGAGCTATAGTTGCCAAGCCTGATGTGTCTTTTAGATCTCATTTAATCTATAATTTCCTTGCAATTTTTTGGTTGAAGAAACAAGATTAATTAAATTATTTCAAAAGAACTTCCAAGCATAGCATGCATATTCTATTTTTTAATCTTATATATATATTTTTGAGACAGAGTCTCACTTTGTTGCCCTGGGTAGAGGGCTGTATTGTCACAGCTCACAGCAACCTCCAGGTCTTGGACTTAGGCAATTCTCTTGCCTCAGCCTCCCGAGTAGCTGGGACTACAGGCACCCACCACAAGGCCCAGGTATTTTTTGTTGCAGTGTGGCCGGGGCTGGGTTCGAACCCTCCACCCTTGGTATATGGGGCCGGCACCCTACTCACTGAGCCACAGGCACTGCCCTTTTAATCTTATTTTTGATTAACATAATTTAAGTGTGCCACGGAAGTTTGACTTTGGGTTCAAGTGTGCCACAAGACAAAGAAGGTTGAAAAACACTGCTATAGATACTTGGAACTTTCCACTTACAGTCAATTCACAGTGATTATGTCTAGCCCTTCAGCACTCTCTCACCAGAGTAAGCCACTCCCTCTGTTCTTACTGGATATTGTTAGGAGCACAATCATCTTGAGAAGGGGTATTTCTGATATTTTCCAAACAACTAAAACTCAATCAAAATTTTAAAGGTGCATAATAAATTTGGTTTATATCTCCTTAGATTCAAAAGTTCAGATTTGCTTATATAATAACTGATTTTCACGAATGACTTTATAAAGTTGCTATGATGAACATTTCTAAAGACTTATTCCAGGGGTGGCGCCTGTGGCTCAGTGAGTAGGGCGCCGGCCCCATATACTGAGGTTTGCAGGTTCGAAGCTGGCCCAGGCCAAACGGAAACAACCAAAAAAAAAAAAAAAAAAAAAAATAGCCGGGCGTTGTGGTGGGCGCCTGTAATCCAAGCTACTTGGGAGGCTGAGGCAAGAGAATCGCCTAAGCCCAGGAGTTGGAGGTTGCTGTGAGCTGTGTGACACCGTGACACTCTACCAAGGGCGACATCATGAGACTCTCTCTCTACCAAAAAAGAAAAAAAGACTTATTCCAAAAAATGTTTTGAATAGTGGTAGTATGTATGTGTGCTGGGGACTGTCATGGTTCACTGCTAATGATTTTGCACCTTTTGAGTTCCTACAATTGAATGTTGGGGTGAGGTTATCTGGACCATTGTTTCAGAAATAAATGATTATTTTTCTTTGAAGGTGTGCTTATCCCATGCTTGCTTATGTTCTTACTCAAGAGCTGTGGTTCCCAACTTCCAGGCCCTGGACCATTACCAGTCAGTGGCCTGTTTAAAAACTGGGCCTCACAGCAGGAGGTCAAGGGCAGGCAGATGAGTTAGCTTCCTCTGTATTTACCACCATTTCCCATCACTCTTATCACCACCTAAGCTCCGCCTCCTGTCAGCTCAGCAGCAGCATTAGTTCTCATAAGAACACAAACCCGATGGTAAATTGCACATGAGAGGGATTTAGGTCCTTATGAGAATCTAATGCCCGATGATCTGAGGTGGAGCTGAGGTGGTGATGCTAGTGCTAAGGAGCGGCTGCAAATACAAATTATTATTGGCAGAGAGGTTTGACTGCACAAAGACCATGATCAATCAATTGCTTGCAGACTGATCAAAATCATCCCCTCCCATCAGAGGAAAAACTGTCTTCCAGGAAATGGGTCCTTGGTGCCTCCAACATGGAGGGGACCCATGTTAGGGAAACAAGGAGTCCAGCGACAATGTGAGTATTTCCATCCTCATCTGTTTCCATCCCTAATGCTCAGGCTCCAGTTGAGTGTCAATTTCCTTACTTACTACCTCTGTCCAATTACTGCTGCTGCTGCTGGGCAGTACAAAGGAGAAGGTCCTGGACAGGACCAGGATCCTCAGGTCATAGTTCTTTTTGGCCATTCAAAGTTTGAAGTGACTCACAGAGTTGTTGAGATGAAGAGTGGCATTTTGGGCAGCCAGAAGGCTGGGGAACACAGCCCACAGCCACAATGGTGTGCAAGGCAGCGAGGTCTGAGTTGCAGCCATTCTCGGCAGTCCCTCTATCATCCCCCCACCCCCACCCCCACCAGGCAGCCCCTGAGCATTCTTGAGCCACTGGATCTTGGCCCTGGACATGGTAAGGTGCATGAGGAGTTTGGCCACCTCAGTACAGTTGCCCTCAGGGAGATCTCTCACCTCAGGGAGATCTGTCACCTATAGCACCTGCCCCAGGACAGCGTCTGCCATCCCCAGGTCAGTGGAGGTAGATTGAGTGCTTGTCTCTCGCCCCAGTTTCCATGCTTCAGCCCACTCTGTCCCTGGTGCACTGTGTAAGTTGACTGGCTGTGGAGCAAGAGAGGGCAGATGGACAGATTGTACTGCAATGGCTGGTGCAAGAGGGAGTAGCACCCATCGCCCTGTGCTGGGCCCCCAGGCCCCGGGGAACTGTGTGAAGACAGGCAGGGACTCAGTCCTGTGCAGACACTGCTGAGGTTGGTGACAAGGGAAGGTATTGGAGACTGGGTAGGAGATGTGAGTGCATAGCACTCATCTGCTTGCTGGCCTGGGGACTACTGTCAGGATTGTACATGTCTCCAGGCTTCTTGCCCCACTGGTCCACGCTGTAATAGGTTACAGTGACTCCACTGGACCATGGATGGTTCTAGGGGGGCTGGGGTCCATTAAGAACCTTCACCTGTATAACCACCATACCTGGTCCAGATGGTGACACCCCTAAATACTGCTGTGGCATCTGTGGTGGACTGCAGGGAGAGGGAGACTGAGGCATCTGGTACTGCTCAGAGTCAGGAGGTTGCAGAAACCCCACAGAAGGGCTCGTATGTTCTGCTGAGCTGGGGGGATCATGCTGTTATACACCAGTACACCCCTTGCTGGGAGGCTTCTTTGCACAGACTGGGTTGCAGAGACCAGCATGGGTTGCTGGACCACATTTTGTGAGTCATTACCCACTGGAACTTGGTAAGAAAGCAGTGGAGTGTACTGAACCACCATGACTTGCATCTGGCCCCCCACACTGCTCCTCTGGTTGCTGAGCAGGCCCTGGTTCTGTGGCTGCTAGACCCCAAACATGCCTTGGTAAGCCTCCTGCTGCTGGTTAGGCATCATGGGCTATAAACTAGGCAGCTGTTGACCACACTAGGCCACCAGGCGAGAAAGAGGTTGATATTGCCAGTTGGAGTTAGGATACTGTGCAGGAGGATAACAGGAAACCTGGATCTGTTGAGGGGGCTGCATGTAGCCCTGGGATGGCAGGACTTTCTGAGCAGGTGGCTCATGGCTAGAGCTGGAATAGCTGGAAGTGGGGGAGGGGCTGTTCTGCGGAAGCCATAATGAAGTTGATCTGCTGAGGTGCTGGGAGATAAGTGGGGGGTGGAACAGAGCTGAGGATAGGTCAGCTGTTTCAGTAGTAGAGCCTTGGCAGCTAAGACTCATTTGTCCAAAGGGATTGCTGAGGTCATCTGCCTGTAAGACCATGTGATTATTTGAGGGTGGCTGTTGCTGAGGCGTGGGTGGGAGAGCAGGAAGTTACTGCTGCTGCTGGACAGTATAAAAGAGAAGGTCCTGGACAGACTGGGATGAGGTGACTTCTGGGGCAACTAGTGCGATACCTGGCCTAAAGATCCTCCTGCACTGCCACCTTTCCTGCTGACAATGCTGTCACCTCAGGTGAGGATAGAGATTCCACTGAAGCCACTGGCTTTGGTGACAGGGAGTTGCATTCTCTGAACAGAACCATCAGAGTCTGTGCCACTCCAAGGTCAGGGCTCTGGGGATTTGGGTTTGCTGTCTCTGCTGCTCTGAAGGCTGCTAGAGGTACAGCTCAGCCCTTCATGGTTCTCCCTGATGTCATTTAGATAGCCATTCTGGCCAGTCTCTCGGACAAATATTCTCTCTTGGACCCTTTGATATTCCTCCTCTCTCTCTTCTATTGACTTGCTCCTCCTTCCATCATGCAATGGAACTCTAATCTGGCTGTCATCTTGGTCCATACTGGCATCGCCTCTCTTGAGAATGAATCTCTGTTGAAATTCTGTATTCTTCTCATCCTTTATGTTCTGAGAACCTCTGTTCAGGCATTCTTGTGTTACTGTTTTTATTGATCTTGACAGTTTTCTCAGTTTGATCAACATGGTGGACTATCCCCAGATAGGCAGTTACCCAGTATAATAGCATCTGGTAATATGAGGTCATCTGAAGGAACCTTTTGAATTAGTTATTGTTGCCATTAATAAATTTCAGAATCTCCTGTTTTAATCTTAGCAGCATCATTCTGTCCCTTGGGGTTCTTTCTTTCTTTTTTTCAGTATATTTACAAGAAATTCATGTAGGTCTATTCCAGTGGAGTCAGTATATTCTTGGCTGGAGTCTCTGAATAGCATCTTCCGTGAGACCTTTTTTCATGTGTTTGTCCTGGTCTTCCTTTTCAAAGACATCTTTTGTGCACTTGTCTTCCTCGTCAGAGGGGCAACTGATGTGCCATTGAATTATATCTTGGGTTTCTAGTAACCCATCATGAAATGGGGTGGAGAACTCCACTCATTGCCAGGCTGTGCACCAACTTCAACTTGGAATTAGACTTGGCTCCTTTCCTGGCATGACCATGGTTTGATTCCTGCCTCTGTGTCTCCTGATGCAAACTGGTATCTTCACTTTCTTTCTCCATGTCTTCCTTACTCTGAGTCTTAGATGTAAACTTGTCTTTCTTTACAGATTCTTCCACCAGTTTTTTTTTTCCGGACTCTTTCATTATTTCCAGGGTCCCTTGAGTAGTGTTACTGTTAGAAATGGTCTTCAATACTATACAGTAGCCTCTATGGACCTTTTAGGTGGCCCAAGCTGGGAGGTAGCCTGAGTCTGCCCCTAACCCCCGTCACTGGCCCACGGCCACTGTGCTACAGTCCACAGAGGCCATGCTTTTGGGGGCTGGCTCTTCTGGGCTGCAGTTGTACTTGGGTTGAGGACACCAGAGCAAGGGGATCTGGTGGGAGAGGGGAAAAGGGTGATGAGAAGGAGTGGGGGGAGGGGAAGAAAAGAGGGAACTAAACCCTGAAAGGCAGAAAAGGAGGGAGGAGAAAGTCTGAAGGAGGGGGTCCTGAATTTTTAAAAGTCCTGATGCTGAGCCCCAGCCCAATTAGACCAGATCTCTAGGGGTTGGAAATTGGGCCTCAATATTATTAAAAGCTCCCAACAGGATTCTAATATATAACCAAGGCTGAGAATCTTGTGCAGTGAGGCAAAGAGGATGAAAGACTTTATTAAGAAATGAACTTGGATCCTTTGCTTTTTTTTTTTTTTTTTTTGGAGACAGTCTCACTCTATGCCCTGGGTAGAGTGCTGTAACTCATAGCTCACAGCAACCTCTAACTCTTGGGCTCAAGTGATCCTCATGCCATAGCCTCCCGGTTAGCTGGGACTACAGGCACCCTCCACAACAGCCCTCTGTTTTTAGAGATGTGGGTCTATCTTTTTGCCCAGGCTGATCGTGATCTCCTGAGCTCAAACAATCCAACCACGTTGGCCTCTCAGAGTGTTGGGACTATAGGCGTGAGCCACCATGCCCAGCCAAGACATCATCTTGAATATCCTGATAATATCCTGCACTGGCACATACTAAATGGGTCAAATATGATATTTAACAAAAGATTTTATCTAGTTAGGTTGCATCATTAGATGTCAAACTAACTAAATGAAAAGTTTTCAACATGAGGGCTATTGAAAGAGAGCAAAATGAGCAGCACATGGGCAATGTTGAGATACTGAGGCAGCATGCAATGAGTGGGGGCTTTTTTTTTTTTTTTTGAGACAGAGTCTCACTCTGGCACCTTGAGTAGAGTGCTGTGGTGTCATAGCTCACAGCAACCTCAAGCTCTTAGGCTCACTTGAGCCTCCCAAGTAGCTGGGACTACAGGCACCTATCATAACATCTAGCTATTTTTAGAGATGGGATCTTGCTCTTACTTAGGCTGGTGTTGAACTTCTGAGCTCAAGCAATCCACCCATGTCAGCTTCCCAGAGTGCTAGGATTATAGACATGAGCCACCATGCATGGCCTCAAGTGGGGGCTTTGAAATCCAACAGCCCTGAATTTAAAACTTGGCTCTGCTACTGACCACCTCTGTGAACTTGAGCAAATTATTTAATATCTCAAAACACCAGTTGTTATCTGCAAACTGGACATAATGTCTGTGCCTGGCACAGAAAAAGGTTTCATAAATTACTAAGTATTTGAAATTATAGACAATGTATTGTTCAGAATATCTGGAGATAAGATACCAGGTCCAGCCCATACTGAAATGTGTGGTAGGCAGAATACTGGCTTCCCAAAGATGTCTGCATTCTAATCCCCAGAACCTGTGACTATGTTACTTTACATGGCAAAATGGACTTTAAGGATGTCATTCAATTGAAGATTTTGAGAGATTATCCTGGATTATTCAAAGTCACCCAGTGTAGTCACCAGGGTCCTTTTAAGTGAACGAGGGAAGCAGAAGGCTTAGAGAAGAGGATGTACAGAGGCTGGAGTTACGCCACTCGTTGCTAGCTTTGAAGATGGAAGAAAGCAGGCTAGGAGCCACAGAATGCAGGCAGCCTCTAGAAGCTGGAAAAGGCAGTGAAACGATTCTCCCAAAGAGCCTCCAGAAGAAATGCAAGCCTGCTGACACATTAATTTTAGCCCACAGTGACCCATTTCAGACTTGTGACCCTGGTTCAGAACTTTAAGAGAACAACTTTGCATTGTTTTAAGCCACTGAATTTTTGGTAAATTGATACAGTAGCCATAGGAAACTAATACAGTGGATTAGATTAAACCAGATCTCTCTTTGAACAATCAAAGATTCTGAGGGCAGATTTTACAAGATAAAATATCGTTTTGGAGACCACATCATTCAAAATCTATTAGGCTAAAGCCCAAGGATTGTAATAATAGTTTACTTGTGAATGAATATATCCTCCCTGGCCTCAGTCTTGATCACTCACTTCCCAGTCAAGCTCATTCATATCACATTCAGAAGGCCCCAGGCAAAATCCTCAATACCCTGCTGTATTTGCTGCAACACTGGAAACTGTACCTGGTAGAACAGCAAGGAGGAAAACTGGTTATGACTGATCAATAACCAAGAAAGACAACTTCTTAGGAGTATGTGAAGAAGTGTAAATGTGGTCAACCACTCCAGAGAACAATTTTCTAGTAGTATCATAAACCATGTATCAAAAGCCTTAAATGCAGGTGGCTCCTGTGGCTCAGTGAGTAGGGTGCCAGCCACATATACCAAGGGTGGCGGGTTCAAACCCAGCCCTGGCCAAATTGCAACAAAAAAAAATAGCCGGGCGTTGTGGCGAGCGTCTGTAGTCCCAGCTACTCTGGAGGCTAAGGCAAGAGAATTGTCTAAGCCCAAGAGCTGGAGGTTGCTGTGAGCTGTGACGCCATATCACTCTACCAAGGGTGATAAGGTAAAAAAAAGCCTTAAATGCATATCATTTACCCACTTTAAAAATCCTTTCATGGTTCCTATAATCCTATAATTGCTTATAGAATAACACTTAGGGAGGCTGAGGGGAGACAGCAGTATATCCACCTATGTTGGCTAATTGACTGACCAGTGCTTGTACTGATCAGCTTGGTCTAGCTTTGAACCTGGTTAGATTATTAACTTTGAAGCTCCCTGAGCCACCTTTGCTACATTTTATCTTTTTCATTAAAATCACTGAAACAGTTATTGTGACTTATAGTTTCAATATTAATCAGTGACTGGCCTAGTACGTTTATCATAAACTATCATTCAATTTTGTTAAATAAATTAAAATTGTATGTGTGTGAAATTGAGCCATTACCTATAGTTGAAAACTACCTACAGTCTTACTTATCTGACATTCAGATATATTATCTGACATTCAGATAATATATGTGGTGTGCAAGAGTTGTGGATCCAAATTATGCTCAAATTCAAGTGAGGAATCTGGATCCATTTTTTTCTGTTGTATTTTTTGTTTTGGTTGTATGTCTGGACTCAAACCCCATGAAAAAAGGACCAAAATTTACACAGCATTCTTGAGTATGATGGCGCTTGCATTTGGAGTTTTGATTAAACTGCGCTACATGTGTGATTATTACTCGTAAACAGATGATTAGATATTAATTAGACAATAAGTGATTGTAAAGTACTTAGAAAATAAAAGTGTTTATAAATACCACCAAGTAATAGCAACAATAATTCTTTACAGACTACACAGCTGCTAATGTCAGTAAGAATGATTTATTCCAGCTAAGGGCAATTTTAATTTATGCAAAAAACCCTGCCATCATATCTGTTTTGCTAGAGCAAAACAGAATATATTGTATTTACATCTGATTTTATCATCAACATTTAGATAAATACATCTTGTTTTAATAAAAAAAAAAAAAAATCTCTTTTAAGACCTCCTCAAACACAGATGCAACCAAAATGGTGTCCTTGAGTGCTGAGAATTTTGGAGCTCCTTACTGCTCATCTCTCTGACTTCTGTCAAATATTTATTTCTTTTAAATATAAGATGTAAGATGACATTTTCTTAGCCTATCTTCATTTATGCAGTAGGTTTGTCATGTTGGGTCTGTGCAGTTGTTCCTAGTACCTTAAAATCATGCTAAGACTCAATAAATTTTGGTTAAATGAATGAGTGAAGGTCAATTTTTTTTTGGTTATTATAGAATTAGGAAAAAGAAGAAAATCTATTCTAAGAATAAAACAAAGCACTTTCATTCTGTCTTCTTGATTTTTTTCCAGAAAAATTGGGTTTGAAGTTTTGACTATTTTTGTATCTATTATTTTTCCTCCAATGGCCTTTATAGGTCATGAACCTGTATCAGTCCCATTCTTGACTCACTGGTGAGTCTGTTTATTTTTCTGTCATAAGTAAATTCAAGCACCTATAATAAGTCCATATCCATGGTTGCACAGATATGAAATGAACTGAATGAAAAAAGTGAAGAGTGCTTCATGTTATAAGAATTCAATAGAAAAGGGATGAAGGGATTATATTGGATGATGAGATATGCAAGTTAGCTCAGCAACCTTGTTAATAAAGCAAATATAGCTACTATATATCAAACAGTGAGGCAGTGTAGTTTGGTGGAAAAGAATGTTGAACTTTGATTGAAGAAACCTGGATTAAGGCCAGGCACGGTGGCTCATGCCTGCAATCCCAGCACTCTGGGAGGCTGAGGCAGGCGGATTGCCTGAGTTTACGAGTTCGAGACAAGCCTGAGCTAGAGCAAGACCCCCATCTCTAAAAATAGTGGGGTGTTGTGGCAGGTGACTGTAGTCCCAGCTGCTTTGGAGGCTGAGGCAAGAGAATCAATTGAACCTAAGAGTTTGGGGCTGCTGTGAGCTATGATGCACTCTACCTGGGGCCACAAAGTGAGACTCTGTCTCAAAAAAAAAAAAAAAAAAAAAAAAAAAAAGAAGAAGAAGAAGAAGAGACCTGGATTAAAGTGACACTCTACCACTTACTGTGTGACCATGGTCAGGTCAGCTGTCTGAATTGGTTCACTCACATGAAATTTTTCCGTATTAAAATATGTCATGGCCCACAGCTGCTCACTTCTGTAATCCTAGCACTCTGGGAGACTGAGGCAAGTGGATTTCTTGAACTCAGGGGTTCGAGACCAACCTGAGCAAGAATGAGACCTGGTTTCTACTAAAAATAGGAAAACTAGTTGAGCATCATGGCAGGTACCTGTAGTCCCAACTACTTGGGAGACTGAGGTAAAAGGATACTTGAACTCAAGAGATGGAGATTGCTGTGAGCTATGATGACACCACAGCACTCTACCCAGGGTGACAGAGTAAGACTCTTGTCTATAAATAAATAAATGTGTCCATTTCAGAGTGGTATTATGACATAATAAAGCTTGTAAAAGCACCAAGTAAGGGGTGAAATGCTTTCCACTGCAAAATATTTTTATTACCATAATTTTCCTTGAGTGGTTAAAAAGGAATTATGCATGAATTTCATTACTTAGTATGGTAGAGTTTTTTTCTGGAATGTCAGGTTTGAGGCCCAAACCATAAGCCACATATGAACAATTGAGAAAGTGGTTCAAAATAGAGGTGCAAAAATAATAAAATTCCATAGGCGGTAATAACGCTTTCTGGGAAATCTTAAATTCTCGGTCAGCTTCACCCTGTGTTTCCCATCTTCCTTCCTTCTTTGTAATAAATTCCTTGTTTGGTAAATCTGAAGCAGGAAGAAAAAAATAAACAAAATAGGAAGTGTGGTAGAAATAGTAGTTTGGGGGAAGGATTTATAATGAGGGTTTTCGATGTGGCCTTCTTGATAAACATTAAGAGCAGTATGGTATCTGTACTGACATACAAATTATAGCTAAATAATCGTAAGTTTCCTGTTATGCAGTGGATATAAAATTTTCAGTAGCATGAATAGATTAAAGATGGGGAAATAGAAAGGAAATCTACTTTTAAAGAAGAGAAAGCTTAAAAGTAATGCCTACTTAAAAGAATAGGTTAAAAGATATTTATATGTGATTCACTTTTATCCATATGTAATGAGGATATGAAAGGTATCCTTCCCATAAGAAACATTATATTAGAATTTTATGAGGGGCCCACTAGAATGGTGTTTTAGTTTGAGATCCCAGAAACAAACCCAGAGAGAAGGATTCAAGTTCAAGTAATTTATTTGGGAAGTGATCCCAGGAAACACCTACAGGAGTGTGGGCAAATGAGACAAGGAAAGGAAGGCAGTTGATAGAAGGGTGCACTGTTTAGCAAGCAACCACTATGGCGAATTGAAACTTAATACCACTGGGGAACTATGGAAGTCAGCATAGAGCATGTAATTTGGAGTTACTTCACTTAATGGCTGAGGGAACCAGGGTATTTATACACGGACACTTATCAGTTCTTGATTGAGAGCTCTTAGAGTTGTGAGCTGTTACATTTTCTGGTCCTTCAGTTCTGCCCCAACCATGGAGTTGAGATGGCAGGGGTTTCTAATGAATGACCAGATAAAGCCCTCAGCCTGAGAGATGAGGGTGCTGGCAGTAAGCAATAGGCCAGATGTTGATTATGGTAACACCCATAGTCACTACAGTAAGGCCTGAGGGAATTTGAGGAGGGTTCTGACAGCATCTGCTCCAAATAGATTATTTTTGGTTTCCCTTGAAGACCTTTGAGAATGGCATTTTTAACAATTTGATGTTGCTGATAAAAAGACCACTTGTAGGAAGAAGAATATCATTTGTATGTCTCTTCCAAGCTTAAGTGAAGGTCTCCATGGCTTGACTTTCTTATCTGCTAAGTGGGGCAACTCTACCTATTTGGGCAGGGGTCATGTAGGTTATAAGTGTTCCATGAGATGTACTTATATATATATTTGAGAGAGAGAGAGAGAGACACCCTGTAACCCTGGGTAGAGTGCTGTAGCATCATCTTAGCTCACAGCAACCTCAAACTCTTGGGTGCAAGTGATCTTCTTGCCTCAGCCTTCCAAGTAACTGGATCTACAGGCACCCACCAGGACTAGTTTTTAGTGGAGACAGGGAATTGCTCTTGCTCATGCTGGTCTGGAACTCCTGAGCTCAAGAAATCCCCTCGCCTTGGACTCCCAGAGTGCTGGGATTACAGGCGTGAGTCGCCACGCCTGGACTTGGTAGAAATAACATTGATGGTGCTTTTGAGAAGCAGCACTGAACTAATAAGTTCTCACAGAAGGCAGCTCCCACTTGGAGAGGTTATAGGATTCAGGAGTCCTGTCTCTAAACATTCCCTGGGGGTTTTCTGAACAGCCTGCTTGTCTCCAGTACAGTTTCCTCTGCCTGTGCTAACTGGGAATAGATCTCTGCTCTGGCTGTGTTCCTCAGTTCTAGCTCTCTTGCTTCCTCTTTCTGAGATCCATATATCTTTCTATTTGCTCATGAGATTACCACTTCCGCCTCACCCCCACACTAATACCCAGCCCTTGATGCTTTGGAGAAGAGGGTAAAATGTTATTTTTTCCCCTGATTATAAGAATAATATATGCTTATGTTTCAATACTTGCTATAGATAGAAAAATAGTTTTTTTTTAAAGTAAAACATGACATTTTGGATGAGATAAAAAAAGTAAGACAAAAATTTCCCATAACCCCGCAGCTTAACAATTTCACTGTTAACATCTTGGTATATTTCTTTCCGGTGCTTTTTTCTATGCATGTACATATCACATAATTGGGATCATGCTTTTGGAACCATATTTTGTAGCCTGCTTTTCTCAACGATGTAAGTTAACATGTGCCAATAACATTAGGATGTCTTCAAAAGCATGACTCTTAATGCAAATACAATACCATATTATTATATACATATGCTTTATTGTTTACTTTAACCATTCCTACTACTGCTGTAAGTTGTATCTTTTTGCCATTTATAAATAATTCTGCATTAAGCATCATTGTACATAATTAATTGTGTGCTTCTCTGGTTATTTCTTTTGGACTAAATTCTCAAATGGAATCCCTGGGTCAAAGGGTATGAACATCCTAAAGGCTGTTAGCATTTACTGACAAATGTCCTCCAAGGAGTTTTTAATGATGTCAACCCATGCATAGATTCTGGGTAACCATTACCATAATAAGAATATACAACAATTTCATCACTGCAGTACACACCCTCCTGCTATCCTTCACATAATCACCGCCCATACCCCGGGGGTATGGAATATCTAATTCCATAGTGTGGAATTAACTGGTCATTCAAAGCTAACTGTCTTGATAGCATCACAGTGCTCCTAAGGTAAAATAACCCATTTGAGTATTATTAAAAAGTTTTCAAGTCAGGTTGCAGTAGCAGCCAAGACTGGTCTCCAAAGCGGATAGATGTGGTAAAGATTCCTCTCAAGAATGTTGCTTTAAAAGTCTATTTCTGCCATCGGGATTGCAAGGCATGCTGGGATTCAATCAACAGACTTCAGGGAAAGGAGTAGGAGGAAACCAAGACTAGGCTCAAGTAGGATTAGTGGGAATGGAATTAGTTATAGAGCTGACCCCCAGGGCAGTTAGACAAGTCTAAATTGCAAGGTTCAAGAACTTTGGAAGATTAAGTGTTAGGTGTGTCTTGGATTTAGCATAAAGTGGCACTGAGAGCTTAGGATCTGATGTGGGTAACACAATGAAGATACTCATCCTTGGCAGGGGTGGCATCTTAGTTTGATGGGACCAAAGAAGATGAGGGGAGGAAAGGATCATCTGTCCACTTTGAGAAGGCAAAGACTGAGGATATAAAGGCATGGTTCAAGAGTCTTGATATCAGAACTCTGCTAAACAGGTGAACAGGTGAGCCTCCCACTCTAGAGAATTAGAAGACCAATTAATTCAGTGGTTCAGAATATAGTGGGAGTTAGGTGCTTTCCAGAATGAACAAGTGACTGTAAGGCAGTGGTTCTCAAACTTTATCATGTGTCAGAATGTAAAACACAGATTCCTGGGCTCCACCTTAGTTTCTGATTTAGTAGGTCTGGAGTGAGTCAGACTTTCTGAAAAGTTGCTGCTGCTGCTGCTCCTTTGGGGCCACACTTTGAGAAACAAAGGCAAAGGCAAAGGCAAAGACAATATTAACATAACCACATCACTTCCATGTCACTCAGTGTGGATGGGAAAGAGGCTCCCAAATCTAATGCAGGGCTGGGTTCTTTCAGGCTGTAGAGCTAAATCTGCAGCTTGAGGTGTTTTTTGCTTCCAGGATGGCTGCAGGGTAGGAGGGAACTGGCTCCTTTTCAGATGACCCAAGCATCACTGGAATGCCTGTGTCAATGGAGTTTTCTTGTGCATAGGTAATAATGCTGTCCTGTGATGTCATTTTGACATAATAGGGCAGGATCTATACCTGTCAAACTGTAATTCTCTGCAGCAGAATTCATTTTCTTCTTTTGGGGCTAGCCCTCTGCTTATTTAAGGAATAATGAAAATAATGTCTTCTTACACTAGCACAGCATGTTCTCATTTACAATGTACATTCACAGTATATCTCATTTGCTCTCCATGATTCTGTGAGGAAGGCAAGGCTGGTATTTTTATCCCATCCTTTGGGCTACTGATTCTCAAAGAATGGTTCTTACACTTTCAACATTAGCACCGCCCAGAAAAGCAAATTCCAGCCCCACCCAAACCCACTGAAGCAGGTCTGGGGTCTGGCATGGGCCAATAATTTGTATTTCTAACAAGTTCCCTGGTGATGTTGCTGTTGGTGTTGCTGATACTGAATGCCACTTGGATATAAACCACTGCTATAAGTCAAAGTGAAATATTTTGAAGCCCAGGGAGACACCTGCCTTAAGAGGACTCCTACCTAGTTTATTTATTTTACAACACCTGCTGCATCCTTGCCCCCCCTCAATCTTGAAATCCTAGCTCCATTATTTAAGAGTTTTGAGAACCTGTAAAATGGGGATAAGAGTAGGATCTACCTCTTTGGGTTCTCATGAAGATTAAACAAGATTTAGGTAAATTTCTTATCATTGTACTTGTGCTTAATAAATGTTATTGATATTATTGTGATTTTTATTAATATTACAAGTGCGACATTTCACTAGAATGGATACCTTTGTTAAGTTTTATTCTTTGAGTGTGTCTTCAGAATGTCCCTCTTAAAATGTGGACGTTCCCAGACAATTTAGACATTAAGGCCCATCACCTTTAACATCTCATGTGGGATGTTTCTCTGATTGTCAAGAGCATTTGCCTGTTAAGGGGACCCAGGACTGGTAAAATAGGAGCAAGGGGATTTATAGACCAGTGCATGAAACAGTGTATTGAAGAGCAAGCAACAGCAAGACTTTCTTGAGAAAGTCTCAGAATAACTGGAGAGGAGGAAGAGTGGTGGAGGGAGGAAGTAACTGGGGAGGGCGATTGTCAAAGACAATCTACCTCCTTCAAAGTTTGTCCTGGGACAGCCTCGGGGGTAGGCTTCAGGGCTCCAACAGGCCCCAGGGGATCTGCCAGTGTTCTTGTTGCACGCAGTCTAGGGGTTGAACACTCAGGTGCCCATGGTGAATGTCCAGAGAGGCCTGCAGGCAATTACCACAGTGAGTTTAGGCTCAAAAGTGTCTTTGTCTTCAAGGTGACTCCTATTTGGCAAATATCCCGACTACAGCACATCATATACTCATGCCAAGGACATGGTCCTTTTTTAGTGGAGGTCTGCTATGTTCTTTCTCAAGGCATCCCGGGCCCCTCAGGAAGCGGTTTTATCTTATCTGAGTAGAGCAGCCCGGGTCCCTCAGCCCAGAACGGACCAAGACCTTTGCAAATGAATTAAACAGAAGAAACAAAAGCAGCAAGTTCAGGCCCCGTGGGTACAGCCGGCCAGCCAATGAGGCCCAGCCGCTCCTCGTTGGAGTGGTACTATGATGACAGTAGCCAACCAGCGCGCTCCATGCAAATGAGGATACTGTATCCCGCACCAGCCGCTCTAGTGCCGTCTGGTTGTTATAGTGATAAACTGAGGCCTTGCCTCTTGGCTTCTCTGAGAAAGAAAGGGGCGGGGGGTAACCTCTTTACTTCCCCCAGGGAAGACAGAAAGAAGGGAAGAAGGGGGATGGGTAGGGAAGAGAAAAATACGTGACAAAGAAAAACATTCTCTGCCTGGGAGGAGACTCACTGAGGGTGTAGAGCTGGAGGGAGCAGTCACTGGCCATGCCAGTACTTACCACTGATGCTGAGTCAGAAACAGGTATCCCAAAATCCCTTTCCAATGAGCCTCCCTCAGAAACCATGGAGGAGATAGAGCACACATGCCCACAGCCTCGACTGGTAAGTAAAGACAAAGGATGCAAATGTATGCGTGGCTATGGCATAAAAGAGTTCCTTAAGCGCCCGCAGCCAGCGAGGAAAACGATGCTTAGAGGATTTTCATGTAAATGAGAATGGAGCTGCCGCCTAATTCTCCTCAGCTGTTTATACTTAGCTTCTATACCGGGCGCTGCTCTCAGCTTACAAAGCATTATTGTATTGGCTGGGTAAGAAACGGGCTGCTTGGGATATGTGCTGTGTTTCTGTGTTTGGGGAAGAGGGGATGGCCTTTTTCCTTTAAGGTGTATTCTCGTCAGAAGGTAAACATCCTACACTGCGATTTTAAAATTGTATTCTCCCCACAAAGCTTGGGACGAGTCCCTTGTTAAGTTCTAAATCCTAGTTAAGGAATGATTCGTCCCCCAACTGATTTTTGTGCCTAATACCAGTTTGGGCAAAACGAAAACGACATGGAAGCAAAACTTCCTCATTCGTTTCAAAATGTCAAAATAAATAAATAGGAGTCCCCCGATGATGTATTTAGAAATAATGGACATTTCAAATGAATTGTGAGAAATTTCCAGAGCGTGCTGTGAAGGTTTCTCTTCAGTTCGTGGAAAACTGAGGAAGCTACATTTATTTCGAAAGGACTGCATGCCTTTAATAATGAAAGTGTGGGAACGGGGAACTCATCCTCCGACCAGTGACTGGGATCCCAAATGTAATCAGTCTCTCCGCCACCGCTTACGATCCCTTGAGTAGATGGAGAACTTCCTTCTCACCCACCTCAGCCTGTGTCCTCAAGGAATCAAAACACTAAACGGGCGATGGTTTTTCTGTGACCTGAAGTCATGTGGAACTTAGGGGGGCCTTCTCTTGGAACCCCCAAATCCAAAACACACAGTAGGTAAAGCTATTCTTTCTTTAGAGATGTCCCCCAAGTTTAAAAGGTGCAATATTTTGATTGGCTGGGGAGTTTGACCCCGGGATGAATTTATTTATTTATTTATTTTTGTTAAAGGATTTTGTGATGTAGTATTTTCTGTGAACCCTCAAAATGAGGGCTCACAGACTTGAAGGCGGACCCATGATGGAACTATTATTTCTTTTTGCTTTGTTTCTTTTTTTTTTGAGACAGACTTCCACTATGTCGTCCTCAGTAGAGTGCTGTATCGTCACAGCTCACAGCAACTTCAAACTCTTGGGCTTAAGCGATTCTCTCGCTTCAGCCTCCCGAGTAGTTGGGACTACAGGCACCTGCTACAACAACCGGCTATTTTTCGTTGCTGTTTGGCCAGGTCCGGGTTTGAACCCGCCACCCTCAGTATATGGGGCCGGCGCCCTACCCACTGAGCCACAGGCACAGCCCGGAACTATTATTTCTGAATAAGGTTCCAAGCAGGCTTAGAACAACTTCCTGAAAAGCGGGAAATCGGTTCGGCGCCCGTAGCTCAGTGATTAGGGTGCTGGCCACATACACCAAAGCTGTCGGGTTAGAGCCCAGCCTGGGCCTGCTAAACAATAACAACTGCAACCGAAATAGCCGGGCATTGTGGCGGGCACCTGTGGTCCCAGCTACTTGGGAGACTGTGGCAAGAGAATTGCTAGCCCAAGAGTTTGAAGTTGCTCTGAGCTGTGACGCCACAGCTCTCTACTGTCTGTAAAAAAATAAAAAAAAAAAAGGCAGGAAATCCAAGGACGTTATACTAGAGCCTTCTGGGCTTTTGTTCACGTATTTCTAATTTTTAAAATATATTTTCATTTTCTTAGGGCAGTTTAATACTAATTGATCCCCAGCATTTTAGCCACTTACTGAATAATACATACAATATAGCATCTAAGTTCTTTTTTTTTTTGAGACAGAGTCACTATGTCGCCCTTGGTAGAGTGCTGTGGCGTCACAGCTCAGAGCAACCACTAACTCTTGGGCTTAGGCGATTCTCTTGCCTCAGCCTCGCGAGTAGCTGGGACTACAGGTGCCCGCCACAACGCCCAACTTTTTTTTTTTTTTTTTTTTTTTTTTTTTTTTTTTTGAGACAGAGTCTCAAGCTGTCACCCTGGGTAAAGTACAGCAACCTCAAACCCTTTGGACTTAAGCGATTCTCTTGCCTTGGCCTCCCAAGTAGCTGGGACTACAGGCGCCCACCACAATGCCTGGCTATTTTTGTTGTTGTTGTCGTTGCAGTTATCATTGTTGTTTTAGCTGGCCCAGGCAGGGTTCGAACCCTCTAGCCTTGGTGTATGTAGCTGGCGTGCCATTCACTGAGCTATGGGCACCACCCCCAGTTATTTTTTTCTTGTAGTTGTCCTTGTTGTTTAGCAGGCCCAGGTGGGATTGGAACCGCCAGCCCAAGTGTATGTGGCCGGCACCCTAACCACTGAGGAACGGGCACCAAGCCGGAACTATTATTTCTTAATAAGGTTCCTAGCAGGCTTAGAACAACTTCCTAAAATGCAGGAAATCCAAGGAAGTTATATTAAAGCCTTCTGGGCTTTTGTTCACATATTTCTATTTTTTCAAATATATATTTTTAGGGCAGTTTAATACTAGTTGATACCGAGCACTTTAGCCACTTACTGAATAACATATGCAATATAGCATCTAAGTTCTTTTTTTTAAGACAGAGTCTCACTGTGTTGCCCCAGGCTAGAGTGCCACCCGTTAGCTTAGCTCACAGTAACCTCAAATTCCTGGGCTCAACCAATCCTCCTCATCCCTTAGCCTCCCAAGTAGCTGGGACTATAGGCACCCGCCACAATGCCTGACCAGTAACTATATTCTTAGGGGATACAAAACATCCCAGTAAGTTTGTTACTAAGGGATTTCTTTGGACCATCAAACAACTTATAGTTTAGTATTCAAAGAAAACGACTGCTAAAAGTGTGTTACAAAATCACTGTGTGGGGCAGCACCTGTGGCTCAGTGAGTAGGGCGCCAGCCCCATATACTGAGGGTGGCGGGTTCAAACTTGCCCCCCCCCCCAGGCCAAACTGCAACAACAACAAAAAAAATAGCCCGGCTTTGTGGTGGGCACCTGTAGTCCCAGCTACTCTGGAGGCTGAGGCAAGAGAATCGTCTAAGCCCAAGAGCTGAAGGTTGCTGTGAGCTGTGATGCCACTAGCACTCTACCGAGGACAACAGAGTGAGACTGTCTCTAAAAAAAAAAAAAAAAAAAAATCACTGTGTGTGTGTGTGTGTGTGTGTGTGTGTGTGTAGAGATAGGGTCTCACTATATTGCCCAGGCTGGTGTTGAACTCCTGGGCTCAAGCGATCTTCCCGCCTAAACCACCCAAGTAGTTGGGAGTGGAAGTGCTTATTACTGCACTGGGCCAGAATGGGTTTTTAAAAGTAAACTCAGTGTTCAAATTTGCCCCTTCCCAAAAGAGACAAAAGGCAGAGGAGAGAAAGGTGGCATCCGGCTCCAGTTTGTTATCATTTCATTCTCTTGGGTCTACTGCTTCTCCTTTCCTTTTCACCTCTTAGCTATTCTACTCCTTGGTTACTTCTGCCTGAGAAAGGTGGGCAGAGAAAATCAAGGAAGCAAGAAAGTTCAAGTTGCTTTCTACTTTCACTTGTGACAATTTATTTCAGGTGATAGCTCATAAGGACCATGCAAAGTTGAAAAGATTTCACCTTCACCTCCCATTCATTTTAGAAATAAGGAAACTGAGGTTCAGAGGGGGTAAAGCAACTTCCCCAAAGGTTACATTGCTTTGAAGGAACAGAGCTGGGATTTGAACCCAGAGCTCTACATCTGAAAAGTGGAAGATCCTTTCTCTGTAAGACACTCATAAGTGAGATACATTCCTTTCCCATCTTTTTGGCAGTTCTAGTTTAAAGTGTGTGTGCACATGCATGTGTATCATACACGCATGCAGGTGTGATACAGATGCACAGAAGTTGAACTGTTGAAGCAAGTGTTTTGATCTACTTTTGATAAAAAAAATTCCCATGTTGTTCATCATTATCATGGGCAACTGAAAATTGGCTCTGTTTAAAGAGAGGCTTGCAATTAATTTATAAGCAACTACCAAATTTTTTTGAAGTGCCTTTCCTAGCATTAGCAAACTTTGATAACTGTAGGGTTATATTCTAAATTTGGATTTACACTTCAAAGCTCAACTTTACTTTGCAAATGATTTTCCTTAATAACTTAAGGTACATGTTAACTATTTAATGACAAAGTTTGTTGATGAGGAGAATGAACAATAAGTTCAAATACGAAATTAAAATTTCTTTTTTAAATTTTATTTTATTATTAAATCATAGCTGTGTACATTGATATGATCATGGGGCACCATACACTTGGTTCATAGACAGTTTGACACATTTTCATCACACTAGTTGACATAGCCCTCCTGGCATTTTCTTAGTTACTTTGCTAAGATTTACATTCCACATTTACTAAGTTTCACATATACCCTTGTAAGATGCACTGTAGGTGTAATCCCACCAATCACCCTCCCTCTGCTCACTTCCCCCCTCCCTCCCCTCCCTTTCCCCCTTCCCCCTATCCTTAGGTTATAACTGGGTTATAGCTTTCATGTGAAAGCCATAAATTAGTTTCATAGTAGGGCTGAGTACATTGGATGCTTTTCCTCCATTATTTTTTTTTTTTTTTTTCCATTGTCACCAATTACTGACACCTTATTTTTTTTATTATACACTTTTCCAACTATTTTAAAATTAAATCATAGCTGTGTACATTAATGCGATCATGGGGCACCATACACTGGTTTTATAGACCATTTGACACATTTTCATCACACTGGTTAACATAGCCTTCCTGGCATTTTCTTAGTTATTGTGTTAAGACTTTTACATTCTCCATTTACTAAGTTTCACATATACCCTTGTAATATG
>CAUYPK010148600.1:0-57697 GCA_963574355.1 Loris lydekkerianus | reverse complement strand
AAATTCTTGAGACAACTTTTGAATTTCTCCTCGAATTTCTAATTCTGACTTTTGAATTGCTCTTCGAATTTCTACTTCCAAATTTTCCTCCATTCTATTAATCTTGTTTGCAATCCAAATTCTGAATTTGATTTCTGACATTTCGGCCAGCTGTTTATAAATAGGATCTTCAGTTACATCTGCCATATCTTTCCTTGGGGGGGTTGATCTATTCTGGTTATTCACGTTACCAGAGTTTTTCCACTGATTCTGCCCCCTGATTCTTTTACACCATTTGACTTTTCCCCTGGAGCTTTGTTGAGGACCTGTACAGTGCTATGGCCTGAGAAACTGGGGCCCTGTTCAGTGTGGTGGGGCTAAGTGATTCTGTCTTGTTTTCAGCTGGTCTCTGTTTAAACCTGGTGAAACAGTTACTCTGGGTTGAAGTCTCAGCTATGGAGAAATACCAGCTATTAAGTCACCCTGCCCCTCCACAGGCAACAATTGGAAAAGGGAAATCAAACCTTCCTACAACCACACAACCAGGGCACCAATTGAATAGTCCTTAGGCGATTGGCTCAGTTCAAAAGGTTCAAATCAATTGTCTCAGTCAGCACTTGTCTCAGGTGTGAGAGTTTCAAAGGTCTCTGGGACCTGGATTGCAGGGGTCTGGTGACAGGTCAAATATGACTTGCTCCGGTGCTCCGTGAAGTCCTCAGGACCCACCCGGCAAATAGAGTAATCTGGGAAGGTTGATGCCTCCTTCCCCACCTTGCACCTTTGTCACACCCAGTCACTGATAGCCCTGCAGGCTGTGACTCAGTTGCCTCCTGTGAGCAGATACTCCAGGACTTTGCACCTGCGTGAATCACAAGGACATCTGTATCTGCTCAGCAGTCCGGTGCTCTCTGCCTCTATCGAGCTGGGGGTGGTGAGGCCTGACAATCTTGGGTGCTTGATCGAGGCTGGTGGGTGTTCACTCAGTTCCAGCCCCTGATTGATGTTACTGACAGAACAGAACTACTTTGTGGGAATTTGTTTCTGTCCCTGCTAAATTACTCTGCACAAGAGAAACTGTTTTGAGTTTCCAGAGCCTGTGCCTCAGGCCCTGTCTTCACTCCTACAGGTTTGTATTCATAGCACGGTCAGCTCTAGCCTCTTGCCTTCCTTGTCTATATCCCCTGAGGGCCAGGTGCATCTTAGGCTCAGTAAGCAGTCCTCTGCATCAGCCCCGCCCTAGAATTTCCTGGCTCTGTGCGTGTGTTTTCTAGTCCCCACACTCCAGGCAGATACCGCCACAGGCAGACCCTTTACTCATGAGGCCTATGTTTCAGTCCCAGATCTGTTCTGCGGTGGTTGCCTTCTGAGAAGATGCCCAACCTCCTCTGGTTGCCCAGAGAGACAGGGGTTGTGGCTTTGGAATATCCAGGGATGGGCCATATTGTTGCCAAAAATGGCTACTGCTCTGCACCTCAGGGCACTGCCGCTCTGGTGTGGTTCCCTCTCAGCCAACTATCATCTCCTCACTCTTGTGCCACAGAATTAGCACTGACCAGCTGCAGTCCAGACCCTGTCCACACCCCTCGAGAAATCACCCAAGAATCTAGACTCCTGGGGGGCAGGCCTCCAGACCTCAGAGTGAGAAGTGTAGGGGAGTGCTGGGAGCTCAGAATTGTAGGTCAAAACACCAAACTCATTGAGACCAAATGTGCAAATAAACAGATAAAAAGACTACCAGACACACAAGCCCACAGATGCACAATCAGAAACACATAGACATACAGACAACAACAACAACAAAAAACTACGATAAAAATAATGATAATCATATAATTGAGAAAAAAGGGTAAAAACATACAAACAAAAATCACAAACAAACAAAAAATCCTCTAGAAATCTGATGTTAGCACTCTCAGAAACCATAGGAAGGGAAGAAGAGGAAAACAGAAGGGAGAAAAAAAAGTGTTCATAAAAAAGTTAAAAAAGAAAGAAAAAGTTAAAAATAGAGAAAATAAAAATAAAAAATATATAAAAAAAAATAAAAATTGACAATAGTTCTTCCAAGAAAATGATGAGAAAAAATAGGTACTAACTACAAAAATATTATTCTTATATATATCTCAAAATATACATCTATATATATGACGTAGGGATCAACTTTTGTAGGAATATATTTATAATGCAATATACTTTCTGGACACCAGCTGGCGTTGTGAGTGGTTCCCAGGCTTATACCTGATTCACAGTTTATACTGTTACCACGGTACCCACCTTACCTGGCAGATCACCATTTTGGAGTTTCTATAAAAGTTTTTTTACCTAATTGTTGTGCAACCTCAGCTGCTCTATTCCAGACAGCACTCCTATCCAACCTCCCAACTCAGTGCAGGAGTCCACTTCACAAATTTTTCCACTCTGCTCCCATGTTCTCCTTCAAACTGGCAACTGCAATCAGTTGTGGGGGAGGGTGCTGGTGCCGGCTACCGCAGCTGCTGCCGGCTCCAGAGGCTGTTGCCGGGTCCCGCGGGTGCTGCCGGGTCTCGCTGCCACCAAGGCTGCGGCATGTGGAAACCTTATACTCAGTTTTTGTGGCTCTAGAGTTTTGAGTCCAGCCACCCACCAGTTCGCGGCACAGCCTGAACTGCCAGCCCACACCAATATTCCCCACCAGGAATGGTCTGGTCTATTTAATCACTCCTGTTGTTCTGGGGGAAGGTGCCCGCCATTTCCAACAATTCAAAATGCCTGTTTCCCAGGCAGGATCCCTTCTTTTCAATTTTCCATCGGGTTGCTTAATACTTTGTGATTCTGAGTGACTCCCCTTTCAGGTGCCAAACTCTGCTTAGGAATAAATTTTTGTCAGTTGGGTTTTGCCAGGAATTGCAAACTGCTATCCTCCATGAGGGAGGGGCCTGACGGCCAGCATGGCCAAACAGGGAAAATCTCTACAACAGAGTCCATGGTTTTAAATTACACCTCATATACAGCAATCCGCCAATTCACTGTGCATCTCCAGCTGTCTGTCCACACCAATAATCCACGCAGGGAAAAGGTCCAGACCCCTCTTCTCTCACCTGATGACTTGGGAGAGGTGGGCTACACATCCGTCCCATCAGTCATCATGCTCCGCCTCCTGTGAACACTTCTTATGCATTCATGTCACCTCTCATCCCCTATAAATCTATGAAATCAGTGCTATTATCCCATCTCACAGAAAAGTCAACTGAGATTTGGGCCCCAACAGTCTGGCTACAGAGCCAGCAATGTTAAGGAAAGAAAGAAAGAAAAGAAAGAAAAGAAAAAATGAAAGAAAGAAAATCCAGTGATTTTATTAAAAGAGGCTGACATAATCGTTCATGCTATGAATAAAAATAAATTATCAGCAGCCTTCCCATTCATGTTTATGGTGAATTTGCCATCCTGGGCCCCAAAACTGCCCTTTTCCCAAGAAGGAGCAGGAAGAACCCTAGACTGTACGCCCCAGGGGACAGTGCATCTGACTTATTTCTGGGTCCCCAGCAACTGGTAACATCGGTGAATCTCAACAAACGCTGAACTAGTGTGAGAAGAACATTAACCTGACATGCATCATACGTGGACAACCCCAAAGTCCCCGATAGGGTCGCTGCAGCCAGAAGAGAGAGCCAGGTGTCTAAGGCAGCTTTTAAAACAGAAGCCAGATTCAAATCCCATCAGCCATATTAGAGCCAGAATGGTTTTTGCATTAAAGCTGCTGTTTTCTTTCTGGAGCAGTAAAAATAAATCAGTCGGGATAAACCAAGAAAAAATACTTCACCCTACATACACAGTAGCACAGAACTGCCCAACATACTTCACTCCAATCAGAAATCAGACACCTACATGTGCTTCAGACATCACAGGTTCCCTGACGCAGTGGCTAGATTGAAAAGTCTCCTGGGAGGCCGAGGTGGGTGGAATGCCTCGGCTCACAGGTTTGAGACTAGACTCAGCCAGAGTGAGACCCTGTCTCTAAAAATAGCCAGGTGTTGTGGTGGGCGCCTGTTATCCCAGCTACTTGGGAGGCTGAGGCAAGAGAATCACCTGTGCCCAAGAGTTGGGGGTTGCTGTGAGCTATGGTTCCATGGCACTCTACCGAGGGTGACAAGATGAGACTCTGTCTCTAAAAGAAAAAAAAAAAAAAAGTCTTGTATATTTAAGCTAGACTTAGAGATGGGCTACTTCAACACCATGTCAGTTCCAGCCCTACCAGTCCCAGCCTCGGCCCCAACAGAGACATGAAGTGGCATGCCCCAGGAGGTCCCACTCCAGAGTCAATATCCCTTCCCTCTAAGACTCTTAAAAGCCATCACTTCACCACTGCTATGGCCAAATGTGATTCTGCCTAGAAAAAAGTAAAAATCCTAGCACCCACATAACAGCACAAGATGGGAGGGGGACAATGGAATGGAAGAATTACCATAATGTATTACTATTTTCATGCTTTAAAAAAAAAAAATGTATTCTTCCTCCTCTCTCACTTGCTTTGGGCAACTCTTCAAGAACAAAAAGGCAGTTATCATGCTTGACAGCAGGACATATGTGATCTCTGCTTTCACAGCTTAGGGTCCATATGAAATGCCAGAGTTAAAAGGAAACCCAGCCAGAAGCCTGGGTGGCTGAAGGGAGAGCTGGCTCTCTTCCTTCCTAAGGCATACCACCAACCAAAACACAAGCAGCTCAAGTTCAAAGCAGGCCTCTCCCCAGCCCCCCACCAGTACTCTCCCACATGGAACTCGCAAAGCCAGCAGGATTGTGCAAAGCAAGGCTTCCAGTATCCTCTTAATCTGAAATATTTAATAATGCAATAGGTCTCCACCCCACATCATATATTCAGTATGACCCACTTAGACAATGTCCCCTGTTTACATGGTTTTCAGACACGTCTCTATGGGGAGCTGCTGAGATTTTCTGGCAGTCCCTTGCTCCTAAGCAAAAGTCTCAGGGCAAAAGGGAGATGCTGCCTTGCGCTGCCACTTGACATGAAAAGAAAAATAGTCCAGCAGCCAAGGAGAAGACTTAAGAGTCATTATTTCTGCTCTCAGAACTGTCACGTTCTGATTTTTCTTTTCTTTCCCATCAAATTTTTCTGATCCAGACCCACACACATATGGTAGGGAAAAATATGTCAGAAGGTGAGGGCAGAAGTTGTTGTCAGGAGTCCCCAAAGAATGTGGCCAGGCCACCCAGTTCACCACATAAAATGTAAAATTGGACAGTAACCTAGGTGTACCCCCAGAAGAACTGAGATAAAGGACTCCAATACATACGTGTATACCACTGTTCACAACAGCACTATTCACAATGGCCAAAAAATAGAAACATCCCAAGGGTCCTCAGATGAACAGATAAACAAAATACAGTACATACATGTAATAAAATTATCATTCAGCCATAAAAAGAAATAAAATGTTAGCTGGATGTGGCAGCTCACACCTGTAATCCTAGCACTCTGGGAGGCCGAGGCAGGTGGATCTCTTGAGCTCAGGAGTTTGAGAACAGCCTGAGCAAGAGTGAGACCCTGTCTCTACTAAAAATACAGAAAAACTTAGCCAGGTGTGGTGGCACATCCCTGTAGTTCCAACTACCCAGGATGCTGAAGCAAGAGGATTGCTTGGGTTTGAGGTTGCTGTGAGCTATGAGGCCATAGCACTCTACCAAGGGTGACAAAGTGAGAGTTTGTCTCAACAACAACCAAAAAATAATTAGTCAGAGGCTGATACCTGTCTGCACCATTTTTACATCTCTAGCAATAATACACTCCGGCTCATTAGAACCAACTACAGAAATGTCTGCCACACTGACCACCTAATGCGATGGGGTGGTTGTGAAGTTAATGCTCACACTTTACAATGTGCCAGCAATCACCAAGTCACTGATGTCCCAAGATCCAACCACATCAGAGTTATCACTCAAAGAATTCACAACATGATCTCATCTGCAAAAGTGAAAATTCGTCTAGCTCTACTGTTCCAGAAGCTTCTTGTCCATGAACCTTAGAAACATTTTATATACATTTTCTTTCTCTTGCTACAAAGGGGGGACATTGACATAATAAACTAAGTCATTAACAGACATACTAAAATGGTCCCAGGTACACACGCAGGTATATTTGGCACAAAAAGACAGAGATAGCACTTGATGAGTCTTTAAAGTCACCATTATTTCACAGATATGCACAGATTTCAATGGGGTCTTTTAAGTAATTTATTCCAAAGCCCTCCACTAAAGTATAGGGACTAGATTTATTCAACAAGTAATTATGGAGCACCTACTATTGCTAGGAACCCACCATGCAGGAAAAGCAGTGTTGAGTGGGGTTTCCCAGATTCTATACCTTTGAAAATCAATTCAATCTCAACAACTTGTCCATTTTTAAATCATCCACAGGCCAGATATATTTATTACCCTAATAATGATACAGTGATTTTTTTTAAAGTACTATGCAAACACTTTTTAAATTTCTTCCACTATTTGCTACAGTAAACCCCAAAGCTCTTTTCTGCAGGAGAGTGAGAAGACAAAGGCATGACAAGATAAAGTGAGTCTCAGGATTAAGGCTATTAATGCAAAGATGAGAGGGAACTGCGGATGCCGTGTCTACTGGTCACTAACCTAGGAATTCATTTCATCTTCTCAAACGTCAATCATCTTTACTCTTCCCTGAGGACCTACCCTGCACCAGGCATTGTGGCAGCAGAGACATAGACACAGATCACACACAGAGCTAAACCTAGTGGAGAGGATTCGAACAGAAGCGTTCAACCACATGGTAAGCGCAACGGTAACCGGGTTCTCAACTGTGGCACTAGTGACAATTTGGCCAGATGGGTGTTTTGGGGCTGCCTGTGCCATTGTAGGATATTAGCAGCACCCCTTGATTCTACCAGCTAGATGCCAGCAGCAGCCACCTATCCTGACAATCAAGTACGCCTCTCAGTATTGCCAAAGGTCTCCTTGGGGACAAAACAGCCCCTGGTTGAGACCACTGAGAAAGACACACAGGTTGTGAGGAGAGTGCAGAAGAGGCATCTTCAGCCAGAGAGGCACAAGGAATGCTTCTCACAGAACCTGCCTCCAGAGCTGCTCCTTAAACAGCAGAGCTGGAGAGGTGGGAAGGATCCAGACCACAAATGCCAGGTTTGGGAGTCTGGACTTTATTTGAAGGCAATCACTCTTTACATTAGACCAACTATTCCGGTCTTTCACCTCCATGAATTCTCACCTAATATTCCTGATAGCATTTCTGCCAAGACAGTATTTCTACTCTTTTGCCAACGGTTATCAGTGCCAGATTTTTAGGTGATTGCCAGAATGTGGCATTATCACCACCACCATTCCCCAACCCCCCACCCCCACCACCCCTCATCCTGGATCTTTACTCTCAGAAACCAAGTACCCTGCTCACTGATTCTCTTCGCTCTCAGAGACTAGTTTCCAGAGCAATGATCCCTTCACAGGCACAGAACCAGGCCTCCTCATGTCCCACCAACTCAACTTAGCTAAGTCTCTCAGTCACTCAATTTCCACTATTCTCCAAAAATATTACATCTCACAGCTAGCAAATGGTTGTCATCTCATAAGCCAAAAACCAGTCAATCAATTCTAAAACTTTTGCTTGTTTGGAAGGTTAGCCGAGAGTAGACATTTATCAAAAATATTTAAAGACAAACAAACAAAAACAACTGGCTACTGCCGGGAGCCAAAACCTAAGAAAAAGCTTATCAGAAATATTCACAGCCGTAAAGTGCCGCCAGCCAAAACTTAAGAGCAAGCTCACCATGGAAACTTATAGCAATAAGTCAGGTGCTTGGAAGTTTACTGCCCTAGGTGAACATTCTGACCATTGGATTACCACACCTGCTACCGGGAATTCCCCACCCTCTCATACCCCTCTGCTTGTGTTTATATAGCTGTTAAAAAATAAAGTTTTCAGAGCTTGATCAGAATCCTGTCTTGCTCTCATTTCCTCGTGTCTCTTGTCTCTCTCACTCTCTCACCACCCCTACCCTAGGTCCCTGCTGAACTAGCCCCGCTGGCCGGGGCAGGCTTCAAGGCCTGAAGGCCCCTGAGAGAACATATGCTTTCTTCATCTGTCTGACGAACATGTTCCTTGATTTCCCTTAGAGAACTATTTCTTCTGAAGCACTGAAATTTCTGCCCCAGGGGGGGATACACCTTCAGCTCCCCAAGTACACATGCTTGGGGTAACCATGTGACCCAAGCCTAGCCAATCAGAATACTGCCATCTAGTCCCCGCCCCCTCCATGGGAGCCAGGAGGGGCAGCAGAACCAATCAGGGCCAACGAGGCTTGGTTCTGAGACTTGGAACTATAACCAACTGAAAAATGGATAAAAGCCTGGAGCTGCTGCCAGTCATCTTGATACCAGAAGCCAAAAGCCTGCCAGAGACTGGACTCAACACAGAGGGAACCAGCTGAGTGAGGGGAGAGGGACGATGTCATTTAAACTCCCGGATCCCGCCATGTCTGGGGTCTATCCCTGTACCTTTCAAGGATAGGAGCCATTAAATTCCCCTTCTTAAGTGAGTTGGAGTTATGCAGACTGCAGTCCTTGCTCCCAGCAGCATTCACTGTCCTTAAAACCACACTGAACTAAGCTTTAAAAATAAGAAACAAAAAAAAAAACTAGGCCAGGTTAAGTGGCTCATGCCTGTAATCCTAGCACTTTGGGAGGCCAAGGCAGGAGAACTGCTTGAGCTAAGGGGTTTGGGACTAGTATGTATAAAAGCAAGACCTTGTCTCTACTTACAACAGCAAAATTAGCCAAGCAATGTGTTGCACCTGTAGTCCCAAGCTACCTGGGAGGGTGAAGCAGGAGGATCACTTGAGCCTGGGAGTTTGAGGTTGCAGTGAGCTATGATGACACCACTGCACTCTACCCAGGGTGACAAAGCCTCTGTCTCCAAAAAAAAGAAAACTGCAGAAAATGAAATCAAATTTCATTTTCAGTACATTATTTTTACTAATGACAGTATTTATTACAAATTTCTTTCTTACTAAATCGTATAACACATTTTACCATCCTATAATCATTAATTAATACACAAAAACCCAACTAATCTGATTGCACAATTCTCCCATGTACAATTCCTTGTGAAAAGGACCCGCAAGTCAGATCTTGCTTCTGACACCCCACTCAACCTTCCACACGAAGAGTCAGACCTAGCTGGGCTATTTGTTTCCAAATGGCTTGGCTCTGTCTTCAGGAGCTATAAACTTGATACCCAAACATGCCAATAGAAACTGAAAACAAAACGTATTTGAGAGATAATGGAGCTGTTCTCAATCCTGATTATGTGATGTTTCTTCAACTATGTATTTGTACAAACTCATAGAAATGAATAGCAAAAAGACTAAATTTCACTATGTGTAAATTAAAAAAATGAATAAATCTTAAACAATAAAAAATCCATTACATACTCATGATGGCATTAATGTACACAGCTATGATTTAATAAAAAAAAAAAAATCCATTACATAAACACACACACACCAACCACCTGAGATCAGAAAAGCAACAAGGTCACACACATTATAAGCCAGCACATGTAAATGTCAAATAATTATAAAAATGAAGTCACCTCCGTTGAGTTTGGAGGCTGTTTTTTCAACAGTCCACACTGACCGTGGACAATCCCTGACCTGTGTGGACTTGAAGTTCCTGCGTGGAGCTCCATGCTTCCTCTCACTCCTTCATGATCACTACACTGATAGAGACAGGACTGTAGTCATCTTCCCCACTGTTTGACTTGAGCTTGGTGAGGCAGGCAAATATTAAAACGGCCCCAAACCCTTACAAGGCACAGAATGCCTGGCCAGAAGCAGGTCTGAAGGGCAACTCACATACCTACGTGTCTTCAAACCCTCAGAAAGCCATCCCCAGCTTTACCCATGCCTACCAGCGCATTCAAGGTCAGTGGCAAACAAATGAACTGTTTGCCTACTTTCCCAGCAATTCCTCTACAACACTTACTACTAGCTGTTTTAGAAATCATTATACCATTAAAACATCAAGTTAAAAATACCAGAAAATATTTCTACTGAAGCTTCACCTCCCTGAAAAGTAAACTGCTGTGCAAGTTAAAGGTACTAAGGTATTACACAGTAATTACTAGAGAAAGTAATTACTATAGCCATAGAGTTATTCTGCTTGGATTTTCTCTCTCTCTCTCTTTTTTGAGACACAGTCTCACTCTGTCACTGAGTGCTGTGGTATCTTAGTTCACAGCATCCTGAAATTCCTGGATTCAAGCAATCCTCTTGCCTCAGCCTCCTGAGTAGCTGGGACTACAGACGCCCACCATAACAACTGGCTACTTTTTCTATTTTTAGCAGAGACAGGGTTTCACTCTTACTCAGGTGGGTCTTGAACTCCTGGGCTCCGGCCTCGGCCTCCCAGAGTGGTAGGATTACAGGCATGACCCACCATGCCCGGCCTGCTTTACCTTTCTTAAAAGAAACACTGGCCACAGGAGAACACTGATGGCCCATTTAGAACTTCCAGAGCCTGCAGTGTCAGGGATGTGCTTTTTCTTTGTGGGCAACTCAATGCCTGGAGTTTATACATGCCCAAAAACCTAGCAATAAAATCAGTTATTAAAAGAAAAAAAAAATAATAATAACGAAGAAATAGGCCTAAATGAGCCTGAGGCACAAAAGGTGTTAAGTTCCCTTGGTAGCCGAGCCACAGCTAAAGCCCACAATAAAAGTAACCAAAGAGACCTACCGTGAAGAGAGAGAACAGCATCCAGGTGGCAATCATGACCTCACTTTCCCTCAGTTACACCTGATCTTGAGAACCAAGCTTCTGCTCTTACAGCTTCACCCCGGTTTCCCTTTTCTCAGTTGGACATCCGATGTAAGGACACAGCCCTCTCAAGTCACAGCGTTTCAGGTGAAGCGGGACTGAGCTCCCATCCTGCAGCTGCACGCCCGTACCTGGTGGACGCTGCCCCAGGAGGCGCTCACACTGCAACGTGAACCCGCCCGACTTCTCCGACTCAAAGGTAAACTTTGGAACCATGTTAGAGCCTTCAAGGGCAAATGAAACAGGAGTCAAGTGTATTTATTTTTACACAGCTACTAATGATCAGATTACATTTTATCAGATCAGTCATGATTCAACAAATGCTAGCTGTTAGTTGAATTCAGATGTAACGGGATAACAGGCCCTGTGTAACCAGTGGGCAGTTTTTGTTTTTTTTTTTAAAGTCATGATGACTAATTTTATAATATAAATACCAGAAAGTGACCTTCAAGACTTTTTTCCTCCTATAAAGCTGCTGGCTGTCCACAATAAGGAGGCGTCACCGGACACTGTGTTTACAGTAAAGACAAGTAACTATTGGCTCAAACAAAGGCACCTTTACAGAGAGGGAGAAAACCTGTTGAGCAAAGAGGCAGACGCAAAAAAGGAACAAGCATCTCATGAAAAGTGATATGTGAGGCAGCCAAGGCACAGATGCTCCTGTTAATAGGAAACGAATACAATTCTAGCCTCCTAAAATGCAAAAGTCAAAATACTGCTTTCCCTAAGAAATACATTAAGAAGGATGTATATTTTTTCACATTGTTCTGTTTTTAAAGACCTGGGAAGTTATGCTCTTGGCTCCTTCCTTCTAACACCAGTGGCCAGAAGACACTGTGACCTTGTCTTTGGGCCACTGGAGTCAGTCAGTGTAAACCTCCGTCTCCGGGCTTACTAGAGTCACACCGTATTCTTCAATAAAGATCTTTTCTGCACTGGTTCTTATCGCTAGAGATCATTTTCATTCTACCTTTAAAAATTCTATCAGCCCTAGCTAGTCTTGGCTTCAGCCCTGATTTTAACAAGTGAAATTAAAGGAGGCGGTTCTTTGAAATGCATACACGTGCTCTGACAAGTCATCCAGGTTCCCTTTCACACCGTTCCTCCCAGGCCCCCTTTCCCTACTGCTCTGCACTGCCATTGTGGGAGCCACTAGCCACAGACTGGCCATTATTGAAATGCAGCCAGTGTAACTGAGAGTCTGAGTTTTCAGATTATATTTACTAATGTAAATAGAAACTTAAGTGGCGAGCTGTGGCCACCTCACCGTGGAGTGCAGACACAGCTCTTTTGTCATCACGCAGTACAGTACAAATGCTGTCACTGTGTCTCAGAGAGGTCCTCCCAGATCAGCACACCTCAGCAGCCTCCTCAGCCCACACTCCTGCTCCTTCCTTCTCGACTTGCTACCACCTGAAATGGCTTTGTCTCTGCTTGCTGGCATGGTCTGCTTCCCACCTCCAGGATGTCAGGGGCCTGAGGACAATTCTGGTCTGTCTTCCTCACTGCTGTCTCCCACATACGAGAACAGCACCTGCCTGGCATATGCAGACGTTTAGTAAACATCTGCTGAGTCCATGGATGAACGAAGCAATTCAGCTGGCCAATACGCTTCCTTGATGGGATGGAAACAGCAGTCCATGCAGCTTGGCTAGTAAATTGCTTTCATCAGAACTCTGACTCACAGAACCACATTCTACAACTTGTTTCTAGTATCCAATTCTGCATTCAAATGGCAAGGAGGTGAAGGCGCCTCCAACCAGAATCATAAGTTTGGAAACTTGGAGACCATGGCCTTGGGAGTGTCTGAGAATAGACATGAGGCTCCTTTCATAGAAGAGAAAGCTGTGCACAAGTGGCCACAACCCAATAACCCATAAGATTAGCTCCAGCCCTAGTGGGAATGAGCTGTGTCAAGTACTGGGCTTAAGGCAGTAACCCAGACAAACATGCTCCTCCAGCCCTTCAGCAGGTCACCGCCTCCTGGACACGTGGCTAGTATTAAGATAATACTCTAGTTCTGTGCCTCTGCTGATAGGGCCTAGTATTGGTGCTAAGAGCACAAAAGATGACTCCGCACTTGCCGGAGGTGGTCAAAGAAGGCTTCCTGGAGGAAGGGTTGATCAAGGGGGTAGAGTTAGTCATATTAGAAAGGACTGGCCTGGTGGTGGGCGTGTGACAGGTGGGGAATGGCTGTTCTAAGCAGGAAGAACAGCCAGAGCAAAGACCCCTGTGCATGAAACAGCACAGTGCTTAGGAGAAATGCAAGCACTCCGGTTTTACTGGCGTATAAAGAGCGAGTCTGTGGTGGCCAAAGCAATGGGTAGGAGGTTCAATCACAGACCACATAGGCCTTGAATGCCAAGGATTTGCGGTTTTATTCTTAGGGCAATGAGGGTGGGAGATTTTAAGAAAGAGGATGAAATGGCTACCTGCTTTTTAATAATCTTCATGACCCTAAATACGTATTGGTGGTAAAGAAGCTGGAAAAGAACATAACAATTGAGACAAATACGCTGTGTGAAACAGTGGTGGAAAATGCTGGCTGTGTCCAGAAGCCTGATGGTGCCAGTGGGGCCAAAAGTGATATGGCTGCCAAAGATGTGCTGATACTGTCACACCATTAACACTGACCTTATAAGCCTGGTGTGGTGACTCATGCCTATAATCCCAACATTGTGGGAGGCAGAGGCAGGGGCATCCCTTGAGCTCAGGAATTCGAGATCTCAACCTGAGCAAGTGAGACCCCGTCTCTACTAAAAATAGAATAACTAGCCAAGTAGGTGCCTGTAGTCCCAGCTACTTGGGAGGCTAAGGCAGGAGGATCACTTGAAGCTAGGAGTGTGAGGTTGCTGGGAGCTAGGCTGACACCATGGTACCCTACCCTGGGCAACAGAGTCAGACTCTGTTTCCAAGAAAAGAAAAAAAAAAAGAGAGAGAGAGAGAGAGACCTTACAACCTAATGTGTGTGAGGGAGGTCCTAGAACCAATGCCCTGTGGAAAGCAAGGGTATCCTCATTCCTCTACCGCCTTTGGGAGAGTTTTGTAAAAATTTCATACTGCTTCTTTGCGGTTTTTCAGTTGTCACTATTTATTAACTTCCTAAGATGGAAAAGGAGAAATTAATGATTTTTCCTATCTAGGCCCTCACCATATGTTTCATAATTATATGGAAACTTAAAGATCAGGATTAAGATAATATAATGGCACTTCCAGCTGAGCCTTGGGTAGACTACAACCACTTTCCCTTTCCTGAACGGGTTTCTCCAGAGTTAATCACAGTATTCCGCCCACCTTTGCTTAGTATGCTCTAGGATTTGACAGTTCTTCCTATTACTAATTCAAGCCCAAACTTTTCATCTTATTTCTAAATCTCCCCTCAAGACATAGAGATGCTTCAAGTGCTTCATTACCACCTGACAAAAGAAGTCACCGCCTAGGCCTCAGACACAGTGAGGAAGCACAGGTGTGACCTGGGATTTCCCACCCTCAGCCTCTCTCCTGCTGGGTCTCCTATTTCCCGGATCACTTGCAGTTTTCTTTTCCGGTTCACTCTCACCTCTCAGCAGCCCACCTCCTCTAGTTGCTTCCTGAACATCTGTATGGCTGAAATGTCATCGTTCTACTGTCACTTGATTAAGAGCTTGGCTGAATATAAAATTCTAGCTTTAAAATCATTTCCCACCGTACCATCCAAGGCATCAGCACCCCCTCCCCACCCTGTCTTCTAGCTGCCAGTGTTGCTGTTGAGAAGTCAGCCCCATTTTGATTCTTGATTTGTTGCATGTGATTGATATTCTCCCCCCGGGAGCTCACAGAATCTTTTCTTTGCCACCAGTGGAATTTCTCAAGAAAACTTTGGAAGATAGAAAGCAGACTGATAGGGCAGAAAAAATTTTTAAACTTGGCAGACTTAAAAAAAAAAAATAGCATCCTAAGCAGTCAATGGCCAACTGATTCATATAAAAAGCACAAAGGCTCAAGAATGTTTCAGCATTCTTAAAAAGACCAGGCCTCCTTATTTAGCCACACACCCACCCCGTTAGCCTGATGCCAAAAACTGTCATGCTGTTGTTCACTTTGCTGTTATCTTTTCTGCCTTTAAAAAAAAAAATCCCCTAAGTGAAATAAACCAGTCACAAAGGGACAAATCCTGTCTGATCATACTTACACCAGGCACCTACAGTGGCCAAACCATACAGACAGAATAGAATGGTGGCTGCCAGGGGCTGGGGGAAGTGGGGATGTGATGTCACTGCTTAGTGGATACAGAGTTTCAGTTTGGGAAGATGAAAAAGTTCTGGGTTTCACAGCAGCCTGAACACAGGAATACTACTGAACTGTAAACTCAAAATAGTTACAAACACAAATTTTATGTTACATATATTTTACCAAAATAACAAACAATAAAAACTCTCTTTATATCATTTTAATGGGGTTGTGTTTGGTAGGGGAGCAAAATTAGATGCTTGTGTGTTCCATTTACAATCTTTAGGCAGAAGTCTTTGGCCAATGAGATTTTTTTTTTTTTTTTCATTTCTTAATTTCCAGATTATTAGCTTTAAATTTTTAAGTTAAAGTTTTAAAATTTTAAACATAAAAACTTTAAAACATTGAAGTTTTAAATTAATTTTTTAATTTCCAGATTAGTAGTTTTAAACTTTAGGAATTATTATAATGAGTTACAGACACAAAACCATGGGGCTTTTTGTATACACTGTACTTCATACAGGCAATTTTTACCACACCAGGTTTTATCTTATACACTGCTTTAGAACCTGATCTTCCCAAATCAAGATGCTGCTTCCTGCACTGCCTTGAGCTATATTAAAAGAAGTATAAACGTAAGAACCAGGGAGGTGATATTTTGGACCAAAACACAGGTTCCTCCCTTGATTCTGCCTATTAAGAAAGTTGAGGTTAGCAAAGGGCTTTCACTATCAAATCAAAACTAACACAGAGGAACTGAGTATACTTAGGCTAGTGAAGAAGGTTTGGTGAGCTGGGAGGTCGGTTGTGAGCAGCATGAGAACCCTGCCCCAAACCTCTGACATCAGAAGAACTGCACAGATTCTGTGAAGGCCCAGCCAGACCTAAGCCCAGAAGAGAAGACACAAAAATTTCCTGTCTGTTGGCCTGCTGCCTCTAGAGAATGAGGCCTGGTGGTTGGCAGGAAGACCACTTGGAAAGGGGGTGATGGGACCTGAACGAGCTGACCTTTTAAGAGCCCTGACAGCCCTGGAATCCTCTTCACCATCACAAGGCATTGGCCCTGGCAGCAAGCAAAATGCCGTACCCTGCCAAGGCAGAGAGCAAATGTGGTATGCTCTGTTTTAAGAACATAATCCACTAAGAAAAACAGACTCCTAAAAAAGGAATTACAGGCAAGAAGCAAGTCACAATTCTAGCCCCACCCCTGCCTCTCCAGAATTTCTCTAACAATGTAAATTCCAAAATGTAAACAATGGTAATTCTCAATGAAACGTGCCAGTGCAAGTGCAAATTTCTCTTCCTAAGAAAGCTTCAGAAAATGAAGCAAAGTATCATAAGAATTACCTTCCGCTATTTACTTGCATATCCTTTCTGCAAGATACCCAAAGCAGTAACTTCACAGCTAGTTTTTCTATTTTTAGTAGCTCAGGCTGGTCCTGAACTCCTGTGCTCAAGCAATCCACCCACCCCAGCCTCCCAGAGTGCTAGAATTATAGGCATGAGCTATAATCCTGGCTGTGCCCGGCCAAACCGTGGATTCTTAAACTTCTGTTCACTGGTTTTCCTCGGAGAAGCTCAAAATACTTTACATATTCAACTTATCGACTAAATTAACAATGGGCACAGCCTTTATAGACAGAGGAATCAGAAAATCATTAGAAGGACAGCAGCTTGAACTTTAGCCACGGCTCTCTCTGCACACACAGGCCTCCCAGTTCCCATCATAACCAGTAAAACCCCTGCCATGCAGATGTTTTATATTGCACTTCCCATCCCCTACTGTATCCGGCAGCACACCTGTATGGCTTTGATAATCTGGAATGATCAACCTCATTGGCAACTAACTCCTACTGAATTTTCTCCTAATAGCATAAAAATGAAAATCAATGGGAGGTATGGCTCTCTCTCCCCAAGGTTCTCAACATGTTAAATCCGCCCCTCTTGCCAATTTCCTCCACTATCATTAGTCTTTCTTCTGGGATACAGTCTCCAAATTTTTAGCAGGTTGAAAGTGGCGATGAATGGCATGTTTTTGTCCCCGGGGTACCAAGCACTGTGCCTGGTACCTAGTAGCTACTGAAATGTGTGTTCACAAAACTGAATGATCAAGAGAAAGAGAACAAAGTCTAGGTCTGTGCCATCTGTCAGCAGGCAACAGTGCCCCGACCCAGAGACACACAGCATAATGCTCCGTGCCCTCAAGGAATGACGGTGCAGCTCTGGTCATTGACTGAATCACAATGACTTGCCCCTCCCCCCACCCCTTCCCAAGTCTTTTCTATACTATTCCTTGTGGAAAACCCAGGGAGACTGAAGATTAACCTAACATGTCAGCCCGAAGGCTAAAATAAGCTACACGTGCTCAATGCTTGCTGTACATCAGAAAGGCATACTGACTTCCTATCAGATGAAATGTTGACCATAACCAGGAGATTGTGAGGCACTTCAACAAATTCTACAAATGGGAAATAATGTTTCTTGGCAGGCTGTCATGGAATAACCTGTGAGGGCAAAGAAGTATAGATTTCTAAAAGAAAACATCTTTTCTTCAGCCACGATTAAACTGCCCAGGGCAGTATTTCAACTTAACTACACAAAGTTCCCCAAATTAGTTGTTCTGTGAGGTTGCTATTGTTGGACACCTCTGTAAACAAAGTACAGCTAAATGTATTTCAGCCCCAGGCTCAAGAAGCCACCACTGTCACTTTCCATGCCACGAGAAATGTCTTTGGAGCAAACACCCACTGCATAGACACAAGCCGACTCTTTTCTAGATTATGAAGGGTGGTTGTTTACTTTTGAAAGAACATGTGTGTCCTCAGCCATTATTTTTAATTACTTGAGTCAACAGTAGTACAAGAGTGCAAGTGAGTTGTCTTCCTAATTAAAACAAAAGCTGTCTAAATCCCCCGAAGCGCATTTTTGTTGAAAATGACCCTCGGAGCAAATAAATGAAAATAAAATAACAAACACTAAGAATATCTGAAAACAAGTTTTAATCTACAGTTGGAACTAAAAGCTCTTTTCCCAAGCTGCTTTTAATATCATTTCAGAACAACATGAAACAAAAGCAAAACAAAAATTTAAAAAATTCATAGGCATTTAAAAAAAAAAAAGCAATATATAACTTCAGAAAAATTAACCATAGGAAAACATAGACACAGAAGAAGCTCTCATGTCTTTAGCAAATGGTGACCAAATACCTATAATATGGCAGGTCTAAACGACTGGACTGTTCTTCACTTACATCTGAGACCTCCAAAAAGGTCATTGTATGGCCCCTGCCAGAAATACACAGACTGTCTAAATCAGGAGTTGATACAGACAGACCACGGGCTAAATGTAGTTGCCACTGGTTCTAGTAAATACAGTTTTATTATAACACAGCCACACCCATTCATTTACATTTTGTCTAAGACTGGTTTCAAGTTTTAACAGCAAAGTTGAGTACTGTAGTTTAACAGAGGCCATACAGCCTGCAAAGCCTAAAATATTTACTGTCTGGCCCTCTGCAGAGAACATTTGCTCATGTCTGATCTAAATCAAGACATATGTGTAGGAGAACCGCGGGGTTTATTTGACATTTACACACTAGCTTTGGACTTCCAGGTACAGAGTTATCAAATAGGTAGAGGACAGAATGGTGAGAGGCCTGACCCTTGAGTCAGAGACCGGAGATTAACGGCCAGCCTTACCTGGCACCGCAGCTTTGGTAGTTCATATAATTTCTGTCTGGGCTGTCCCATAGTCTTAATGGGATCACTTACCTGCCTTGTAAGATCTGAGTGTTTTGGCCACTATAAAAGCACAACCTCAAATTGAATGCCCTGTTATAATTATGAAAGCTATCACTGAATGTGTGTTTGCAATATGCCATGTACTTTACTAAGTACTTCCTTGTGTTAGTTCATCCCCATCTAAGAGGGCACAGCTATATTAGAGGGGTAGCTTTAAAAAGAGTATCCTCCTTTTAAAGGAACCTGGACTCAGGTTAAGGGATTTATCTATTGTCACAAAGTAAACGGCTAAGCCGAGACTCACACTTAGGACTGTCAGACTCAGAGCTTCCGCTGTTAATTACTGGCAACACTGATTCCCAAAAATCTGACTGAGTGGAATCTACCAAATTTATCCACTTCATTGAATAAAAGACCTACTAGAATTTTTTTTTTTTTAATGGACTTTTTTTTTTTTTTTGGAGTCTCACTTTTGGATAGAGCACCACAGCATCATAGCTCACAGCAGCGTTAAACTCTTGGGCTCAAAGCGAATCTCTTGCCTCAGACTCCCGAGTAGCTAATACGATGGGCACCTGGCACAACACCTGGTTAATTTTTCTATTTTTGGTAGACAGGGTCTCACTCTTGTTCAGGCAGGTCTCAAACTCCTGAGCTCAAGCAATTTACTCTCCTTGGCCTTCCAGAGTGCTAGGATTACAGGCGTGAGCCACTGCACCCAGCCAGGCTTACTAGAATTGTTTCTGAGAAAAGTGCCAGGCCGGCTGGCACTGGGATGGTACAGTCTAGTGTGACAGCCCCCTTCATATGCTAGAGGTTATGAATTGCCCACAAAAGAAACATTAAGGCTCTATCCATACAGGCAGGTGAAAGGAAGCCCCAAACCGTGATACTGTAATCTTACTGCAACAGGTGCCAGGATCAGTTTCCAATTAATAAGTAATCCATAAAAAGTGGCTCAACACACGTGCACAACTCAGAGGTGGCCTCAGCTATCGTTTCTTCTGTACACTTCTAAACATTACATGTGCATAATTTAGGTCTCTACATTTTTGCTTATTAAAACACCTCCAACCAAAACATCATAGAAAAGGGAAAAAGTGGTAACCTAGGATATATTCCATAGGTTTTTACTCTATATTCCTGGGTTTCAAAAATGGAGTTTAATTTGGCAACTTGTAAGATTTTTATCCTTGCCAGTTTCACCTTTCTTAAAAGCAATTTGGAAACACACCTCAGGAGTCTGCATACCTATGCCAGCTTACTCAGTATTTTCATTTCCAGGATTCTATCAGAGGGAATTAACTAGGGATGCTTACAAACATGTAAGTGTAAGGATGTTCCCTGCAGCATTATTTATCAGGAAGGTAAACGCTGGAAGTCACCACCCAACATAAACCGGGATCTAAATAGATCAATGGGATGTTTTGTACCCATGAAAGATCATATGGAGGAAACAGACTAACTCACATGGAGGGACACGTACTCGTCACAAACGCCAATCTCATGCGAGGCAAACAAGAGGACTGAGGAGCTTTTCCAGATTTAAAGGGGCTAAAGAGACACCATAACTAAACTCAAAGTGTGATCCTGGATTGAACGCTGTTTGGAGGTTTTACAAAAAAAAAAAAAAAAAAAAAAGGTATAACAGGCATTTTGAAGAAAATTGGCAAAATTTGGAAACAAAGTCTACATTACATAACAGTACTGGGTGTGGCAACTCTCACCTACAATCCCATTACTTTGGGAAGCCAAGGTAGGAGGATCTCTTGAGTCAAGACCAGCCTGGGCAATATAGCAAGACCCAGTCTCTACAAAAAATAAAAAAATTAGCCAGGCATGGTGGTGCATGCCTGCAGTCTAAACTATTCCACTGAGGTGGAATAATCACTGGACCCAGCAGTTGGAGTGTGCAGTGGCTGTGATCATGCCACTATACCCCAGCCTGGGTGACAGAGCACAATGTCTCTAAAAAAATAAAAAATGAAAATAGGCCAGGAGCTGTGGCTCACACCTGTAATCCTAGTACTCTGGGAGGCCAAGGCGGGTGGATTGCTTGAGCTCAGGAGTTCAAGACCAGCCTGAGCAAAAGAGACACCGTGTCCCTAAAAAATAACCCAGCGCTGTGGCGGGCGCCTCTAGTCCCAGCCACTGAGGAGGCTGAGGGAAGAGGATTGCTTGAACACATGCGTTTGAGGTTACTATGAGCTGAGATGCCACGGTTCTCTACCCAGGAAGACTGTCTCAAAAACGAAAGGGGAAGGGAAAGGGAAGGGAAAGAAAAAAGAAAAGGAAAGGTATCCATGTCAAATTTCCTGAATTTTATGACACTATCATAGACACATAATCTGTAACTTATTTTTAAATTGTTCAGAAAAATTATGTTAAAAATTATACATAATATGTACATTATATCTAGATTATATAATATGCTATATATGAAGAAAGAAAGCAAATGGGAAATGTTAACAATTGGTGAAAGGAACCCAAAAAGTCATGTGCTACTCTTGCAACTCTTTTACAAGCTTAAAGTTATGTCAACATGAAAAAGTATTTCCAGGTAATAAAAATACATATAAACCTGAAATTTTGTTACATGGGAAAATGCTTATACTAAAGTTAGCAAAAACATTAGGATACAGAAGCACATTTCAGCATTGATGTCTCAAGAATGTGGAGAGTCTACAAAATATATATAAGAAAGAATAAGAAATATTACCAGTAGAATGTCAGTTCTGGGTAGTGAGATTCTGACTGAGTTTGGTTTTTATTATTTTTATACTTTTGTATCTATATTTTCATAATTATTTTAAGAAAATAATCAAGAAAAATAAAATAATAGATTAAAATTATACATCTTTGTGAATTATATAAAGACCTGATTCAGTCTTCAAACACTTTTAGGTACTAGCTTGATGTTTCATGTCAGTGGAATTTGAAGATAAGGTATATAAACCCTAAACAGGTTAAACCCTGTTTACACCAGCAGAACCACAATGGTCAATTTCATAGCATATTTGAAATTGTTTTCCATTCCCACCTCAGAAGAGCAGGCCAAGGACTACAGGATCACCTGACAAAGCTGGCACTCCAAGATTCAGCCAGAATTTTCTCAAGATTGTCAATGGACAGCATAAATAATTGTGCCCATATTCTCTTATTATGTTTTTTTAAACTATTTGCAGTTCTAAAAATTAGAATATTACATTGTATAATATTCTATATGTATAATTTTTTAACAAAGACATTTTCTACCTAATTACAGTCTAGCCTCAAAATCTTGCTATTACTATCATTGACAGAATTCTACCAGCTAAGCCACAGACCCCATGGAAATTTAAATGGTCGTCCCAATGTGGTTGTTATGGAGGAAATGATACAATCCTGGCCAGTGCCTGTGGCTCAGTGGGTAGGGCGTCGGCCCCATATACCAAGGGTGGTGGGTTTGAACCCAGCCCCGGCCAAACTGCCAAAAAAATAGTCAGGCAGTGTGGCGGGCACCTGTAGTCCAGCTAATTGGGAGGCTGAGGTAAGAGAATCACCTAAGCCCAAGAGCTAGAGGTTGCTGTGAGCTGTGATGCTACAGCACTCCACTGAGGGTGACAAAGTAATCCTGTACAGCATTTAGTTTTCATGTCTCTAGTACCCTTCAATTTGGGAGATTTTCGTGGCCTTTCCTTGTCTTTCATGAGATGGCACTTAAAAATCACAGACCAGTGATTTTAAATGTCCGTCAATTTGAGGTTATCTGATATTTCCTCATGGTTAGATGCAAGTTACACATTTTTGCCAGAATATCATAGAGGTAATGTTGCATTTTTCCCTGTGCATCTTATTAAATAGTGCATAAGGCCCATTTGTCTGGTTACTGGTGGTGTTAGCTTTGAATATTTGATTAGGGTGGTGTCTGCCAAATTTCTCCACTATAAAGTTACTATATTCCCTTTGCAATTAATATGTGGGGAGACACATAAAGCTGTACAAATATCCTAATGGGACAACATTATAGTTAAACATTTTATGCTAAGTACCAATCAATATTCAGCCCTCAGAGAAAAGAACACATTTTCATAATGTATTTGTTAATTACAATGAAGAATTAAAGTACCACTAAAACAATTTTCAGAACTTGCACAAAGAAAAGACTTTTGGGGTAAATTCCCATACATGTAAACCCTGCAGTTTGCCTAAAGTAGATCTACTTTTATCTGTACAAGTTACAGAGGTGATGACATTTAGATTTAATTCCTGGGGAGACTTTGAAAAATAAATAATTTTGCCCTCTAGTTCTCTGGCTATAGAGCGAGCTGGCAGCTAAAATACATTCCTGACTCATCTGAACTCTCTCGTTTGTCCTTTTAATAAAAGACTTTTCACTGAGATAAAACAGCCAGCTCGGCTAACCCTGGCCTCAGTCTGTGGATAATATACAAGGTGATCCAGAGTGTCCTGGGTCCATGTAGAACACCCTATAAAAGCCATATCAGCGATGGCAATTCTCAGTTCAGGTCATGAGGCTCACTTCAAGTGTCCCAGTTGAGAAGGCTTCCAGGAACTCCCCCGAGAGAATAATCTGTAGTCTTTTTACTTAAGCATCTTATTTCCCAAAAGCTTTGTGTTTGTCTGAAAACCCAAGACCAGCAGTGACGCAGTCTAGCTCAGAACAAAGACTGTCATTAAGATGGACTTGCAGATAGAGGCTTCAGGGTTTCCCACCAAAGACTCATTCTGTGCTTTGGAATTTATGATCAAGTTATTACCAAAAAAAAAAAAAGCAAAATCAATTGTAATTTTCCTTTCTCGTACCTGGCAAGGAAATGGTAGAAATCTCCTGGGGCAATATTTAGCAGTTGAGGTTTGGTGCTATGTGAAGTTTCTACAAATTAACAGAGATACATTTCTCTTCTTTCTCATTGCTTCAGATTTCCCATTTTCCAATTAAAGGATTCTCATTAGAGAATCAAAATGGACACAAGTAAAGTTAAGCCAGGAAGGAGGGGGACAGCAAGCTGCATAAGCCAGAGGAGCAGGGACATTTAGAGTACCAGATCAAGGTAGATCAGGGGCAAGAGACAGAGGATGCCAGACCCAAATGTGGTCTGCCCAGGCTGGTTGCATTTGAACGCCAGGAACCACGTGAACAGATTGTACCTCCAGGTGATATGTACCCCTCCAGAGGGTTTATGTCCTACCAGTACTGCTCCCCCAAACAAGACATTACTCCAGCACCCAGGAAGCAGTGAATAACTCCAAATTTCACTCAAAGCAATGGCTTCTCCAGCTCTACCTCCAGCCTTTCAACAAACCCTTAGTGCAGTTCTCAGAGATGCTAATTTCTCTCCGGTCCACCTTCAGTTTTTTTTTCCTTCTCCATGAATGACACAGTAGGCAAATGTTATCATCTCATGATTCTGGAAAGGCAGGCAGTTTTTTGGAGACCTCAGATAAAGCAGGGATGACCCCTTCTGATAGGCCACTTGCCAGGCTCAGCCATAGAGCTGTTCCCTCTGAGCCCACCATCCCATGCAGTGGGGGACAGCTTGTCTTCAGGGTATTTGAGAGGTTTTCCCCTCCCGGCTTTGACTGCCCACTCATGCATCTTCCACACACCAGTGGAAAGTGCCATGTTACAATGAGCCCTGCTCAGGCCTGGCCACCTGCCCCGCAGCTGGACATCTTGTCCTATATTTCCTATGTGCCACCCTGGCTAACAAGTTGCTGTTTACAAAAAGCAAGAATTTACTTGGTAAATTCCTAGAGCATAAAGTATTAATAAGCACCAGATATTGAAAAGCTGCTATGGAATCCTTCCCACCCTCCAAGGAGAAAAACAAAAGGAGGAAGGACAGGAACAAAGCCAGGGAGGGGTCCAATGAAAGGTCAGGGAAGGAAGAACTTGCCTCCACCTTGAGGTCTCTACTCCCAAGCCCGTCCACGAGGCCCTCTCTATGGACCACTGCATCCGCCTCCAAAGCCATCTTCCAGATTGCTGAAAAATCCAACTAAATGATAAACGTGTCGAAAAATGCTTTAATCATTCTGCCTCGGATCTGGTTTTTTAATAGGCATCAAAATGCACAGTGCCTATCCTTTCAGATGACAGTATCACTCAACAGGCACTGTCCTACGGCATAGAGGTAGAGGAATTCATCCTTCCAGTTCCTCCATTTCTAATACTCTGGCTTCTCTTAAGATTGTATAAATCTGTTGCTTTTACCAATTTCTTCATTTCTTCAATTTCATGTTTTTATGGAGATTGCAAGACTAAGAAGAGGCCTAGTAATGAAATCATGCGACAAGTAAAACAGATGTCACACATCTGCAGTTTTAATGAAACAAGATAAATCCTAAGAATGTATTCAGAGAGATGAATATTACCATTCACATATGAAGTTGTTGCATGAGTCAGATTTCACATAACTGTTAACTTCCTTTTTCTTAGTCTTTCAAAACACAACAAACAACAACCAAAAAGGCTTAGCCTGTCACTTTTGGGAGCAGAAAATAGGATTGAGGAAAGTGATGAAAAATTGTCTCTTTCACTTCCTTTTCCCTCTCCTCTCCCCCACTTTTATTCATGCCAACAGTTTGCTTTATAATAAAACATGACCACAGGGCTTTAAGCAAGTTATTTTCCTAGGTGTATAGGGCTATACTGGGTAAGAGAAAAATTTTAAGACAGAAAAATGAAAAAGTCCAATAAAATGAATTAATAATAGGCACTACTAATAACTCACCTTTTACTGTTTCCTTTACATTATCTGCATTATTTATAAATATATAATGGTGGGCAGTGCCTGTGGCTCAAAGGGGAAGGGCATTGGTCCCATATGCAGGAGGTGGTGGGTTCAAACCCAGCCCCGGCCAAAAACCACACACACACACAAAAAAAAATAAGTAAATAAAATAAAAATCTAAAAAAAAAAAAACCATAAATAAATAAATAAATAACGGTAAGAAAATTACAACCAAAACTTAGTCTTGTGCATTTATAAACAAATCTTAAGAAGCCTATATTAAGAGTTAATAGAACATGGGCGGCGCCTGTGGCTCAAGGAGTAGGGTGCCAGCCCCATATACCAGAGGTGGTATGTTCAAACCTAGCCCCGGCCAAAAACTGCAATAACAAAAAAAAGTTAACAGAACAGTGATTGGCAGAGAACAAGTATCCCCAAAACCACCCCAGGGCTCTCACCTCTTGATAACACCACTTCAGTCTAAGAGAATTTTGTAGACACAGTGTTAGCCAAAATTTACCCTCAAGAAACAATGGCAAAAGCTGGGTGTGGTGGCTCACACCTGTAATCCCAGCACTTGGGAGGTCAAAGCAGGTGGATCACCTGAGCTCATAAGTCTGAGACCAGCCTGAGCAACAGCAAGCCTCCATCTCTAAAAAATAGCCAGGCACTGTGACGGGCACCTGTAGTCCCAACTACTTGGAAGGCTGAGGCAAAAAAAATCACTTGAACCTAAGAGTTTGAAATTGCTGTGAGCTATGACACCATGGTACTCTACCCAGGGTGAGCAAGTGATACTGTCAAAAAATGAAAAAGAAACAATGGCAGTCCTAATGCAGTGTAATCTGAAAACATACCCATTTTCTATGCATCTGTGAGCAGGGCAGTTATTGTACAAAAAGATCCTTACACTAAAAATAAATGATTTTCATAATTAAAGACAACTGAAAGAAGGGGTTACAGAGGACTTGTTTCCACCCAGTGGGAGTCACAGAATAGAAGAAAGTGAACTGACCTATGAACCATCAAAGACATCAGAACAGTGGTTCTCAACCTTCCTAATGCTGGGACCCTTTAATACAGTTCCTCATGTTGTTAAAGGGTGACCCCATAACATGAAGAACTGTATTAAAGGGTCCCAGCATTAGGAAGGTTGAGAAGCACTGCATCAGAAAGACAGAGAAAGCCCTGAAGGGCTGTGAGGAGAGGTGGCTCTAAATCAGAGGGCTTTCCAAAGTCAGAGAGCATCTGTACCAAAGGAAGAAAGTGGCCATATTTATGTTCCTCATTTCCTCTAGAGAAGAAAACAGATATTTGGGAACTCACTAAAATATCAGTAAGAATCTTACTCTGGGAGCTTCCCATGTTTCCCCAAGGGGTTGTGTGCTAGGTCAGGACTCACAAACACATGTTTTCCTCTATGGAGGTGGCCAGGATACCAAGTGGGTGGGGGTGCCCACCAACCCTCTCCCTCTCCAGGGTCTCACCATGACTTAGCAAGCAGCCTCCCTCCATGAGTCAAGACAGTAAGGGTTGGGCATCCTTGAGCTAATCAAGTGACATTAGAAAATGGGAAACAGCCACCTGATTATGATTCAATGAAAGTTAAAAATTCTTATAAAACTATCTCTGAATCATGTTTGTATCACTCCTGATAAAGCAGACCAGTCGGAAACCACTGAGTCTGAGTAACCACTGGGAATCACTCTGTTGAGAAGTTCCACCTCCAGTTCATTTATCCTTGCAAAGACCCAAGTTCTATGACACAGATACAATGTTTGGAAGCTGAATGTCCTGGTTCTCCTTCCTAGTCTTCATTCTCACAATTTCAGAGCTAAGGGGCCAATAAGCAAAGGCATACATCATTTTCTTGGAGCTAACAAAGGCCCACAACACCATCTTGTAATTTACACTCCATAACATAGTTGATGAGAACAGCTGAAGGATCTGCTCCAACAAGAAGATAGAAGCGTTTAAATTAACAACATCAATAAGCCACAAAAATGATATGCAAAGGTCTTAACATACTAAAAAGGCACCTATCTCATGACCAAAGGAGATTTCACTTCTGTTCCTGGGGTAAGCAAATGTTTTGAAATCAACTAATAGGCATATACAAATACTAATAAATATCTACAGGTTTTTAAAACTCTACTTCATGTCAACTCATTTGATGCTGAATGGCTGGGGGAGAAGAATCTATATTGATTAAAAATGTAGCATGTGCCAACCCCATTGGATTTGATACTGCATTTCATTCTTTTTTTTTTTTTTTTTGTTGGCCACGCTAGGTTTGAACCCACCACCTCCAGTATATGGGGCCGGTGCCCTACTCCTTTGAGCCACAGGCGCCGCCCTACACTTAATTCTTAATAGCAACAGCCAATCATTGGTGTTATTGGCTCCATTTTGCAATTTGCAAAACCAAGACTTTTGCAGTAGAGTAACACAGTTGGGTCATTCTGGCCTCACTGCCTCGGCTGGGCTCTTTGCCTGCAACCTTTTCCTCTTAAAGACTGATACCTTTCTATTTAGTGTGTCTATGGATTACTGTATGGCTTTAGAAAAGAAAACATTTTGTAAATTAAGTCAAGGTGACACTGAAACTAGAGAAGAAAACAGATATTTGGGACCTTTTCCACACTGTCAGATCCTTCCTACACTCTGCCAACTAAGGGCTAACTGCTTCTGTTACCTTGTTTACCTGGAGGTAAGGCAAACCAAGAGAGGAACTGCTATCTTTTAAAAAAGTTTTGATCTTGCTTTCACTAGAGAAAACATTGGATGCACAACCAAAGTAGAGAGATCACCTCATTACTAGCATGATACTAGCATGATGGATGCACAGCCCCACTGCCAGCCCTCTCAGTAACTACCAAGAACAGAAAAACAAAATCAGCCAGTGGAATCTGCTGGAGACCTGGTCTTACTTAACTAATCCATCATGAAAGTTTATTTAAGTAAAATATAAAACCCAAAAGGATTATACATTCCAGGTACTGTAATTCTATCTGCCACAATTTCTACTGGTACCCAAAGTTATAGCCTTACCAAAAAAAGAAAAAAAAAGTTCTTGCACATAATCAAATATAAATCTAAACCCAATGTGGGAAATTCTCACTTGCTAAATCCTCTCTTGCCTAAAAGCCACACAAATGGTATTTCAACCATTGCTGCCTTTTCATGCTCAAGAGATTTTGGCAGAAAGGGAAGCATCACAGTTTAAATAGATGAAATTAACCTCCCAAGTTTCACTTTTGCTTTTAATGATAAGTACAAAAACAAATTTTAAGGCAGCACAACATAACTCACCCACTTCAGCAAAGCCACTGTCAACATCAAAGGCATTTTCAATGAGAAATGCTAACAGAAAGACACCACCAGATTAACATGAGAAGTGTAGAAAGAACCTCCAGGAGCTGCCTAAAATGCCCCAGCCACCTTGAGTTAATTCAGAAGACCGCTAATTCAAGCACAGACCATTCAGTTTTAACCAGCATTCGCAGGGAAATCTCCATTGATACCAGTTAACAAAAATACAAAGCAATATCCCAAGGAAAGCGGAGATCTTGAAATTTGTTCTCTCTCACAATATTAGCTTACAGCTTAGCAACAGCCAGGGTGGAGGAGGAAATTCCTCTGTTCACACCCACCCCCCTCAGATGCCTTTTTTTAAAGAGGACCATGTACAATGCATTAAAAAAAAATCTATTGTTAGAGAGAAGGAGACGCAGATGTTTTTTCTCCAGCTAATAATGGATTGGATTGCCTTGAAGTCAATGAACTCCTAGGTGGGAAATACCAAGCAGACAAACAGGAACAGAGCAAGTAAAACACCAGCCAGATGATGTCTTAATCCCACGTTCTACAATACCTTAGGGCACCCTTTACTAGCAAAATATTTCCGTCAGCAAAAACGTTCAGTTTTACTTTACTTGTAATTTTACAGTTTTCTTATTATTAGAAAAATGAGAGTATTCCAGTTATTTTAAAATAAATAATGTAATTTTTATCTATTTTTCCTTTCTTTTTGTTTTCGGGTTTTTTTTTTTTCTTATTTCTTTTTCATTTTTAATTATCATGGTTTCATAAGAATTGCATATATTTTTGGAGTTTATGTGATATTTTGATACAGGCTTACAATGGGTAATAAGTCAGGATAATTGGGGTATCCATCACCACGAGCATTTATCATTTCTTTATGTTAGGAACACTTCAATTCCACTTTTAGTTATTTTAAAATATACAGTAACTGATTGTTGACTGTGTTATCAAACGTTAGATCTTGTTCCTTCTACCTATCAGTATTTTCCTACTTACTAACCATCCCCACCTGATCCCCTGATCCCTGCTACCTTCTGGTAGCCATCATTCTATCTCCATGAGATCAACTATTTTAATTTTAGCTCCCACTTTCAATATGGAGATTAAAATAATCTAACTATGAAGTCCTTAAAACTGAGAGCACAGCCATTATAGCACTGTTCGCCCAAAAGAGAGACTATTAAAAAGAGAGATTGGAACCTGACATCCCACATCTCTCTGTAATCTGCCCAGGGTTGGAGAAAGCTAACTAACTTCTTGTCAGTAAGATGAAACAACCAACATTAAAATGACTCATGGTCACTCTTCTTCCTCATTCTGTATCTTCCCATTGATAAGAAAGCCAGGCTATATTTACTTTTATTATTAATTATCTGATAAAAACCAATTAAAGAGCTATCTCTTTACTCAATAATGAGCCTCCAAAACTGAATATTGTCAATGTTAAAACTACCATAATCTGGAAGGGAGAGACACAACAGAGGCCGTGGATATTTGCAGACACTGTAGCAAATAGACATGAATGTTTATGATCACAATAAGAGGTCAAGAATAAAATACTAAAAAATAATCCGGGTGCAGTGGTGCACCTGTCATCCCAGCTACTATGCCACTGCTCTCCAGCCTGGCTGACAGAGCAAGACCCTGTCTCTTAAGAAAAATAAAAGGCCAAAGTGACTGACATTCAGGGGGCCATACGCTGTTTCCTGTATATTTCAGTACTAAGCGCTAACCATGTGCAGTGCTGTCTGTTTAACTCAGCTTTCCCATTTAATCCTCCTGACAACTCTATAAGCACCATTATCCTCAGTTTACACTTGAGGAAGCCTCAGCTTACAGAGATTCAATAATTCATCCCAAGTAACAAAGTGACACAGCCTGGATTTAAGACTGAGCTACCTAACTCTGGAATCCATGCTTTAAATCCATACTCTGTATAAGCCATCCTCTTCCCAAAACTCTAATCCAGACATTTTGCAAATCCACACCTACGGTCTCATGACACACCTCAGACTGGTCTCTCCTATTATACAATGTTTGCCCCATGGTTGACTTTTTCATGTATTTGTATAATAGTCTGCAGCTTTTCTAGAGATTGTAAACTCCTTAAAAGTAGGGGCTGAGGATTTATTTTGATCTCCTGAGCACTTCATAGATGGATCATGTCTCTCAAAACCAAGGGCAAGAAGACAAAAGATGAAAGCAACGGAAGAGGCCACGGATAGATGAATGGGGAAACAAAACGCAGCGCACACGAACAATGGAGGGTTATTCGGTTTTAAAAAAGGACAGAAATTATACACATGCTACAACATGGATAACCACATGAATAAACCTTGAGGTCATGCGCCAAGTGAAACAAGCCAGTTGCAAAGAGATGACACTATGGGAGTCCACCTAGGTGAGGTTACTAGAGTAGGCAAATTCACAGAAACAAGCAGAAGGCCGGGCGCGGTGGCTCACGCCTGTAATCCTAACACTCTGGCAGGTGGAGATGGGTGGATGGCCTGAGCTCAGGAGTTCCACCAGATCAGCCTGAGCAAGAGCAAGACCCTGTCTCCACGAAAAACAGAAAAACTAGTCAGGTGTGGCAGGTGCCTATAGTCCCAGCTACTAGAGAGGCTGAGGCAGGAGGATCACTTGAGCCCAAGAGTTTGAGGTTGCTGTGAGTTTTGACGCCATGGCACTCTACCAAGGGAGACAGAGTGAGATTATATCTAAAAACAAACAAACAAACAAACAAAAAAAAAAACAGAAGGTAGAAAGTGGTTGCTAAAGGCTGGGGAAAGGGGAATAGGGAGGTATTATTTAATGGGTAAAGTGTTTCAGTTTTGCACGATCAAAGACTTCTGTGACAGTTGCACAACAGTGTGAATGGACTTAATACCACAGAACATACACTTATACATGGTTTAAATGGCAAATTGTATGTTATGTGTATTTTACCAAAATTAAAATTAAAAACAAACAAGGGCAAAAACTAGAAGAACAAGTGTCTAGCCCAGAAATACCTCATTTTTCTATACCGTGCCTCTGTGGGGCTGTCAGGCAGAAGTCACACTGCTGTCACAGCTGTCAGGGAGCCAACCTTCCACCAGAAAGCCACCCTGCAGGTACAACGCCTAGGCCCACATTCAAAGCCTCCACCGCTGTTTATAGTCTTGTGACCCACAGGTCACTCTCAAAGTGTATCCTTGCTAAAAGCAAGAGGAAACATCAAACTCTAAGAAAGCGTGTGCTTTACGACCTCAGCACACATGTCTTCCTGTTCAACAGGCTGGTGTTGTATAGGGTCTCGCCATCTGATGCTTTCAATGCCAAGAGACAAGGCCAGGCATCCATCATTCTCCTGACCATGAGGCCACTGTGGCAAAAACAAATGGGGAAAAGGTCGTTTCCACCTTGGAAATGTGCCCAGACGGCAGTCAACTTGCAAAGGAAATAATATTGAGAAGCCTGAGAGCTTGGATACTTTTGATGACAGAGGGGTGGTAATAAAGGAACTGTCCCAGTCCCAGGGCCAGAAGGCTGCCTCGGCATAGGAAGCAGTTCAACTACTACCCTGTTCTTCAAATTACAGTCCTGCAGCCTCCACTAAGACACATTGTTAACCACCTAGGTTTGTCCCGCCAGAGTACTCGTCTGAATGGACCACTTGGACCCTCAAACACTGCCAGAGCCACATTGCTTAGAACCAACTGTGTTCATGACCTAGGCTTGACCCAGAGGTCAGATGAGTCAGGTACTTCTCTTGAACACCATGCCCCTCCATTGGAGAATTCAAATCAAAGGCTTTTCTTTGGCTTTCAAAAATTGTAGGCCATGGCTCAGCGACTGTAGCTCAAGCGGCTAACGCACCAGCCACATATGCCAGAGCTGGCGGGTTCAAATCCAGCCTGGGCTTGCCAAACAACAATGACAATTATGACACCACCCCCCCCCAAAAAAAAAAAAAAATAGCCGGGCGTTGTGGCAGGACCTGTAGTCCCAGCTACTTGGGAGGCTAAGGCAAGAGAATCGCTTGAGCCTAGGAGTTGGGAGTTTGCTGTGAGCTGTGATGCCACAGCACTCTACCCAGAGTGACAGCTGAGGCTCTGTCTCAAAAAACAAACAAAAAATAAATTGTAGGCTAGGCATAGTGGGTCATGCCTGTAATTCTAGCATTCTTGGAGGCCAAAGATGGGTGGATGACTTGAGCTCAGAAGTTTGAGACCAGCCTGAGCAAGAGCCAGACCCTGTCTCTAAAGATAGCTGGGCATTGTAGTGGGCGCCTGTAGTCCCAGCTACTTAAGAAGGTGAAGCAAGAGGATCACTTGAGCCAAAGAGTTTGATGTTGCTGTGAGCTGATGTTGCAACAACTGCAACAAGAAAATATCTGGGTGTTGTGGCAGGTGCCTGTAGTCCCAGCTACTTGGGAGACTGAGGCAAGAAAATTGCTTAAGCCCAAGAGTTTGAGGTTGCTGTGAGCTGTGACACCACAGCACTCTAGAGAGGGTGACATAGTAAGACTCTGTCTCAGAAAAAAAAAAAAAAAAAACTGAAGTTAAATTGTCTAATAGCTGGATAGGGTAAAGGCTTACAGACAAAATTAATTGATATAAATTTTAAGATTTTTTTTAAGCTTTAGTTTATGTGTTGAGATTCATACTCCCAACCACAGTAGGAGAGGGCAAATTAGTTTACATTAAGCACAAAGAAGGCATAATAAAAATGGTAATGATTAGGAGACTGTATATAAAAACCAGACTACAGGGTTTGTCCTAAACCCCAGTGCCTCAGTTGCCTCATCTATAACCAAAAAAATATTAATGATGATATCAGCCTCAAAAGTTATTATGAGGGTTAAATATGACAAACATATATTGCACTTACCATAGGGTCTGAATTTCAATAACTATTCCTTATCAGGAAGGAGCTTAAACTCACCTTGATCTCAGAGTATCTGCTTTTATGGAAGATTAAACTCACTGAAGAAACATAAAAATTCATACTTTTTTCAGTTACACCCTTCTGAAAAAAGCCTGGTCACAATTTGCAGATAAAAATGGACCCGTGTTAAAGGTTCAAGGTTCTACTGAATTATACCCATATTGTATTATTTTTCCTCTATTTGTACAAATTCCGTCCTTGGTTTGGATGCATTCTTCTTAAAAGCTGGGTAATTGTTAATTAGTATTTGCCCGTGTATTTGCAGCAGTCGGTTATATAAAGAATTTTGCTTCCATGTTTCCAAGCAGACTTTCAAAAACATAATTTGTGGCAAAGAGGGTTTAATGGATCTCATAAGAGATGACACACATTATCCAGCCCAAGAGGACCCTTGTGGGGTTCCTGAGATGCGACAATACACTAAGAGGGTGTGGGCTGGGAGAGGAGGTGGTGCTGAGGGGGACAAAGGTCTCTAAGGCAAAATATGCGCAAGCAGAGATGCCTTTAAAACCAAGAGACTAACCACCCAGGGCAATGGATGTTCAAGCAGCTTAAACAAGTAGTTTACACCTTCAAGGTAAGAACTCTTGGTCTAGTCTGTTCTCTTTCCTCATGAGAGCGGACTTGACACGGCTGTCTCTGCACTAATTCTCAACTAGCATAAAAACAAAGGGGAAGAAATATGGCTCACGGGCCGGCCTCTACCAACTGGTCTCTCCTCTCCAAGTTGCAATGTCTTTATCTTTAAAATAGGACTAAAACTACCCAAGCACTGCACAGGGGGGTTGTAAAGCCAGAATAAGATGTACCACAGCAGGCATTCCACGGTGGATTACAACAGGACAAAGTGTCATAAGCCACCTCTCAGACACCCTGACCTCTGGTTTTATTCCTTCCTTTATATACCTTTAAGACTACTATTAAAGAGGCTCAACGCCGTAGCTCAGTGAGTAGAGCGCCAGCCACATACACTGAGGGTGGCGGGTTTGAGCCCAGCTCAGGCCTGCTAAAACAACAATGACAACTGCAACCAAAAAATAGCCGGGTGTTGTGGTGGGTGCCCATAGTCCTAGCTACTTGGGAGGCTGAGGCAAGAGAATCGCTTAAGCCCAAGAGTTGGAGGTTGCTGTGAGCTGTGACGCCACAGCACTCTACCAAGGGTGACAAAGTGAGACTCTGTCTCAAAAAAAAGACTGCTATTAAAGAAAAAAATGTTCACCGGGAGTGACGGCTCACATCTGTAACCCTAGCACTCTGGGAGGCCAAGGTGGGTCACTTTCTTGAGCTCAGGAGTTTGAAATCAGCCTGATCAAGAGCCAGACCCCCCCAACTCTACTAAAAAATAGAAAAATTAGCCAGGTGTTGTGGTGGGCACCTGTAATCTCAGCTACTCGGGAGGCTGAGGCAGGAGGATCGCTTGAGCCCAAGAGTGTGAGGTTGCTGTGAATGATGCTGCTACAGCACTCTAGCCTGGGGCAACAGAGTAAGACTGTCTCAAAAACAAAATTTGTTTCTAATACCAATTTCTAAATCATTTTATCAAGACAATTACTGTCCTAGGAATCAATGACCAGGTGCCAAATGTTCCCTTTCCGTGACAGTGAATAATCCTCTGTAGCAACTGTTGTCACATCTTCTCCCCACCCCCAACCCCTCCCCAGAACTCCCCATTTTTCTAATTTAGAAAATCTGGAGCAGATCAGCTGGTCAGGCGGAAAAACACAGGCATCACAGCCCTGGGAAGAACACATTCCACCCTGGCCAGAAGCCCAGCACTGGGGCTTCTTCTGCACTGGCCTCTGAGGGCAAAGGCCAGGCCAGGGTTGTATGTCCTGCAGCCGGCCACCATTGCCACACCTCCTTTCATGTCCACAGCACCACATGTCACGTGCAAGGGAAAACAGAAGTTATGAAAAGATGGCACACAGAAGCTGTAAAAAGGTTTTTATTTTCCTTGGAATGCCTTGGGTAAGAAATCCAGTTTGGTTCCAAAACTTATCTAGAATAACCTATTTCGTGGATAACAGACATTAAAAAGGAGTAGAAAATGATTGCTATATGGTCAAGCATTAAAACAAGACAACACAATAGAACCAAAAACAAAACAACAAGGAAGTGTCTGTTGTAGAATTCTGTACCTTGAGAAAAAGCAAGTTTCATCAGAGTAGAATCAAGAAAGCAGGTGGAGATTTTGGTGGCAATTCTCAAGAAGACACTCACACCCAGATTAACTTCCAGATTCCTGGATATAATTTCACTTGGAAACACCTTCTTACATCAATATACAACAAGTTCACTGGTTTTACTTCCCAGTCTTGATTTAGTTTTTCAGTTCACAAGAAGAAGGAAAAGAAGAAAAGGAGGGAATGGCAGAGGTGACGGAGGCAGATAGTTCCAGATATTCTGGGTCAGAATCTACAGAGAAAGGGAGAGAGAAGGGAGAGAGGGCAGGTGGAAGTCTCCACAGTATGGCAAGATTAAAGGAACAGGAAAGGGAGTGTCATCATTTATTCCCGTTCCTCCCCCAGCCTCCAGGTGGCACAACTTCCCTGGGAACTGACAGGTAGGACAGAGGTCTGGGCAAGTCTTAGGAACTTACAACAAAGACATCAAGGACCAGTCCGGGATGAGGGACGAGTGTCCCTATCAATGATGGGCACTGGGCACAGCTTAGAAACATTTCCACTGCATCCTTGGTATCATCGTTTGAGAGCCTGACACTCTTAAAACTAATGGAAATCCTTCATGCTTCGATGTAAGCTTTTTCTTTTTTCAAGTCCTGATAAAAAGATTCACATTTGCATAGCACAGTGCAGTTTGCTTCACCTCATTTAAGATCCACTTCCTAGAGATTTGCATGCATCTTGAAGCAACGGAAACACATTTAGCGGAATGTGGATTCTAGACACAGACAACCAAAGGAGGGTTTCTTGACCTCAGCACTCCTGATGTTCTGTGCAGGCTAACTCTGTGGATGCGGTGGGAGGGGGCGCCCTGTGTGCTGTACGGAGCTTACCTGCATCCCTGTTCTCGCCTACTACTCCCCAGCAGCACAGTGCCCCTCCACCCTCACTGAGACAGAACAATCTCTCAGGTCTGTCTGCTGATTCTAGTCCTGAGGCTGGGCCAGGGTTCACTGGTGACTGCCAAACCTTCCCCCTCCGAGTCTGCAGCGCTTCCTCAAGCTACAACAGGCACAAGAACAGTGGGGATTTTGATCAAAGTGCAGACTCTGATTCAGTAGGTCTGGGAAAGGGCTCAGAATCGTCTAGTTTCAACATGCTCCTGGGTGACAGGAATGGGACAAGTCCCCAGACCACACTTTTTGACTAGCAAGGTCCTACAGCACTGATTTAGTCAGAGAGGGAGCAGTAACGCGTAACTGTGGGACCCTGGGCTGGTTCTGTGACCTTGAGTGCCTTATTATCCTCATCTGAAAAATGATGGCAGCTGGGCCTGCTGGTTCACACCTGTAATCCTAGCACTCTGGGAGGTGGAGGTGGGTGGAATGCTTAAGCTCAGGAGTTCAAGACCAGCCTGTGCAAGAGCGAGACCCCCGTCTCTATTAAAAATAGAAAAACTAGCCGGGCATTGTGGCACATTCCTATAGTCCCAGCTACTCAGAAGGCTGAAGCAAAGGGATTGCTCAAGCCCAAGAGATTGAGGTTGCTGTGAGCTATGATGCCAATGGTGACAAAGTAAGACTATCTCAAAAAAAAAAAAAAAAAAAAAAAGGATGGTGAAAATAAAGATGAAGGAAGATGATAGATGGAAATAAAGCAACCAGCTGAGCATCTGGCACTCAAAAAAATGGGAATTCCTTCCCCCTTCCCTCTTAGCTCCTCCTACCACCACCCACTGAAACCTCAATTCCTCAATTCCCGGGGATTACAGGGAATTCCAGAAAAGCAAACTGAACTCCACTCTGAATGGTGCTTGGTAAGGGAAAGATTTCTTCTCTTTTCATTCCTCTATCTTAACACCCTCTGTGCTGGTCACACTATAACATCTGTCATCCTTTGAAGACTGTAAATTGTTTTGATAATGAAGCGCACCATGAAGAGAATATTTAAAAACAATGTACACATTGTGACTCCCGCCAAAGCGATGCCTCCCACTCCTGAGGCCCATCTCTACACTGCACCTAACATTGATCTGGACTGTTCTCTACACGAACAAGGAGGGAAAACAGGAATCATCACAAGTGCTTTAGACGTGATCTATGTTTCTGAATGCACATGTGTGAGAACAAGATGGAGTTGGTCAGGCTAAGGCCAACATGACCCAGCTGGTCTGGTCAGTTCAGGTCCTGAATGACCTTTACCTCCCGGTCTCAATAAAAGCACATGTAGTTGAGAATAACAGTGTGTTAGTCAGGCCAGGGCCAACCCGACACAGATGGACTGTTCCCTCTAGATCCAGAGTGACCTTCACCTCCTGTCTCCCATTCTTACTGTTTTGTAAATTTAGCTCCTACCCTAAAGACGCCTATCTTCAGTAGTTTAGGCGGATTGATTTAGGAGATTAACTTTTAAACTGGAATATTGTAGTAAGTCACTGAATTATACTGATTATTTAAAGTAAAGGTTAATGTGGTCTTTACTTTAAACTTTTATATATATAACTAAAAATGGAAGAACAGAATAGTCTTAGAGTGGCTACTCTCACTATTCCCCCAAATCCCGGATTTCTGACAAAGTTTGGTGGCCCTATCCCCGTCTCTACATACTGACTGACAGTGACAAGTGGCTGGACCTTCTTCGTCCTGTAACATTTCCAATACAGTTCCTTCATGTTTTTCCCCCCAAACAAATAAATCCTGCTCATCTTACTGTCATAGTGTCAGGGAAGCATTCTCGCTTTCCTTTGCAAGGATAAAACGTTCTGATGCAAACTATTAATTTGCCAAGCTAATTAATACACAGCTCTGTAATTACACGGCACACAGCACATGGACTCATGATTTTAATTCACATTAAGAGGGTGCTTGTGAATTCAGGGTTATGAAGTCCTTGAATTTTCCAGAATACTAACTAAGATTTATTCCTTTAGGAAAATCATTCCCCCCAAACCTCCACATCAAAATGAATAAACAATGGTGTCTTTCTCTGTTCGTAGGCTGTATCACAAAACGTACATGAGGCACTGCTCCAAACAAAGTGAGTTGCTACATTATCCCACCTCGGAGATGATGTCATGATCATGTAAGCTGAGGCCCTCAGTCCACTGGGAGAGGGGCTGCAAGCAGTCAGTTAACCACCACCAGGAAAATGTGGTTTGGTCTTCCTCACACTTTCTATTCACACCTCCCCCAGGTGCTGGGACCCACCAGAGTCTGCATTAGAGAATGAAACCAGGGAACTTCTGGGTGGGGGAAGACCAGATGAGTATCTTTCCCTCTGCCCTGCCTGGAAACGGTACTTTCCCTGGGTCTGCAGGCCCAGTCTCAGATACAGGAAGCTCCAGCTCCATCCAAAAGTTCCCCTGGAGAGAGGGGAAAGTTCCTCCAAACACCCTGGAGGGAGGCATGGTGTACAGCCAGGAAAGCCATCTAAGAAACCTCTCTCTTCCTGGAATTCTCTTCGGTTCCACATATAGATTCTTTTCTGACTCACAAAATGACTAAAAACCGGGAAAAAAAAAAATGCAATCCCTAATAAAATAGCAATTTAAAAAGATTAAAAGCTAAGCATTCTGACAAAATTCTCTTCTAAATCCTAAATGGGGAGACTTCCAGTTCAGTCCCCTGGGAAAACTGCCCTAGCATGGCTACTATCCATACTCTGTACCAAGAATCTTTCCAAGGTCTCTGCTATGATCTAGACATGCCTCCCTTCATATGTTGAAGCCTCCATTTCCCTATGATGGAATTAGGTGGTGGTGCCTTTGGAAGGGGATTAGGTCATAAGGATAGGGCTCTCATAAATTGGATTAGTGCCCTTACAAAAGAGCCCCAGAGATATCCCTCACCTTTCCACCATTTGAGGACCCAGTGAAAAGGGGCCATCAATGAACCAGAAGGTGCCCCTCACCAGACACTGAATCTGCCAGGGCCTTGAACTTAGACTTCTCAGCCTTCAGAACTGTGACACATGAGTTTCTACTGCTTGTAAGACACCCTGTCTATGGTATTCTGTTTGAGCAGGCTACACAAACTAGGATAGTCCCTCACTAAGTCAGGTGGTAAGCAATAAAATGCATCTTTGCATAGTTACAAGAGAAGTTAGTATCTCTGGTCCTGCATTTATCTATCTTCATACATTGGTTCAATTTCTTCCCAACCCCATGCAGCAGATAAGGCGTTAGGTGCTCCACAGGGCAAAAGCTCAAGCAGAATCTGCCACAGATCTGTTGAAGAAGATCCAGGATAATCTCTGAGTTCTGATGGTAAAGTCACTCAAGACCTAAGGCAGGTTACTTATCAGGTTACTTAAGAATTTCTCTGTGGACCTGGTGCAGTGCCTATTTCCTCCTGTCCTAAGTTAGAGATGGGACTACAGATGTGGGTGGGTAAAGGGGCAATCTCTGTTGCCTACCCATTCAGCCCCTAAGGCAATGAGCTCTCAAGCTTTATTTGGCATCACCAGCAGAGCTGGTTTGAAGGGCAGTGTCCATCCAGGCTCCTCTCAGATGAGTGATCCTGACAGTCTGTGCCAGGGCCTAGGAATTCCTGCATAGATCATGGGAGCAAATGAATCACACATCCAGATATGCTGCCCATGCCGCTCAAGTGAACAAGGCAGAGTCCTAGGAAATCAGGTCACCAGTGCAGGGCCTCTATTAAAGGTCTTTAATAGAGTACAGACACTGAGAGTCACTGGACCTGACTTAAGAAAGGAGAGTCCCCCCTCCACAGGCCAACATGGGGGATCTCCCTCCAGCAGACATTAACTGAAAAGAACACCCTTCACAGAGGCATCACAAACAGGGCCAGGTGCTGTGGTTTTCTGCTTTTTTGCCAATCCCTAGCTGCTCTTGCTAATTGATTCATCCTTAAATGTACAGGTTCTCCCCAGGCCAGGACTGCAGCTCTGTCTGGCACCTCCCATTTGATGGACAGGTTTAGACCAATGGTGGAGAATACCCTATTTTTGTGTTTAAAAGAATTATTTTTAACTCTTAGGAATTAACTCAAAATAATCTACCTCATCTACCTCACCATGGTGCTACGTAATGATCCATCCAGCCAGCACCCTCTACTGCAAATCTATGAAAAGTGAAATGTTATGACCGAATGAACTGTGTTAAGTAGGTTTCTTGGGCTCTTCTGAAAATCCTTTTTTATTTTAACCTTCATTGTAAAGCTACACTTAATCTATTTAATCAATGATCCGCTTTAGGAATCCAGTAAACTCAGAGTTTGCAAAGAACCTTCCAATAGTCTGGGAAGGGAGTCCAGGTGACAACCAACATACTGTGGGTCACTGAGTGAGCTTTAAGCCCAGGATGAAGGTCTGAAAACTGGGGTCTGTTTTCCCAATAAGGAGCAATTTCTGACTTATGCAAAGTTTAAAGAGAGAAGGAGTAAAGAAAAATGGAGGAATTACCAATAGTGTAAGTGCTTCAGGGGCAAGGGGAGGAAAAAATGTCAGCCAGACACCCCCAAATCAAATGGAGGAGAAAGGGTAGGGCATAGAGGTCGGCTTTGGAGAATCTTCAGGTTCAAAGCTTCTAGGTCAGTGTGAAGGATGAATATTGGATCTGCTGAACAATTGCTGGGATTTTAAAAATTAACTTTAAAAACTGTTTGCTTTATTGTACCCTCAATGAATCCCCAACAATAAAAAATAAAGAAATGAAAAAAAAAAAAAAACAAAACTGTTTGCTCATCATTTACATCTATAAGATGAAAGAAAGAAAGAAGACGGGTTAACTTTAGAATACAACCAATTTGGGGGGAATACAACATGGACAATATGCTTCTATAAACACTTCATTGAATACACAAGTTTTAAAATAGGTAGGTTTTGATAGCCTTCCTTTTTATAGACGAGTAAACTCAGATTCCATTTACATGACATGTGCTCAAGATCTTACAGAGAACTTGGCTGAAATGCTAATATGCTTTGGCCACATCATGGTCCTGGACAACATGGGCATTGAAATATGTGCATATCTGGCTCTGCTTACCCAATCTACTTCAGTTGAACATCAACATCAACCACAAAGCCCTTTCCCTTTTTTTTTTTTTTTTTTTTTTAAAGGAAAAAAAAAGGGTTCAAAGCAAAGCAACCTTCCCACCAAGTCCCACAGCTCCCACCTTTTACCCACACCACCATCTCCTCACCCAACAGATGCATCCTTCCCCGGACTCAGAAGATAAAACAAACACACGACCCCCCAAACCCACTTGAGGAAAGTCCCATCATGTCATCCTCACCCCTCACCCTCTGGTCCTCTGCCTGGGGAAGGATGTCAGCAGCATCCTGCCTCCCCAGGGTACCTTCTCTAGATGCACGGTGCACTCGGTCACTCTGAGACTGCTGCCAAGATGAGAACAAATTTCCATTCACATGTCTCTTTATCCTACTCAAGTCTGTATCCCCCAGGCCTCGTAGCACTGGCGCACCTAGCAGAAGACAGGAATACTACCGGGAGGATGCTTAGTCCCTCCTCCAATGCTGTCCTCTCCTGCACCCCCCCCCCAACCTCAGAATCCACCTGGACAGAAAAAAAAAAAAAAACCCATCACCAAACTCTGGAGAAAGCACAACCCATCTCATTACAGGAAGAAGGGAGAGATGTGATCACTTAAATGTTTCTGACACTCCACTTTCAAGAGAGTAGGGCAATTAAATCTGGACTAGGGATTTTAGTTTTCTAAAAAGCTAGCCTCCAGAGTTTGTCCTGGAGCAGGTCCACAATTACACTTCTACAATCCTATAAAACCACAATTTATAACCATGTTAATATCATGCTTAGACCACAAAACCTAAACAGTCCACGGAAAGACAACAATACATTCACCGCTGGCATCTCACCAAGGCAAGGAGGCAAGGTAAGCACACGTTACACCTTGGAAACACTTTTATCAACAACAGTAGAAACAAATTTTAAGTTTAAACTTCAGGTATTAAGTTACTTGGAACACTTCATTTAAGTACTCCAGTTAATCAAGTACTACTTAAAATCATGTAGACAAATTCTGTACCTTTCTCTCCAAGCAAAAGGTTAGATTTTCCCTTTAGAATAGAGATGGTTTCAACTTTCCTATAAATTTGAACAATAGTCTTTCAGAGTGTTATTTTATAAAAAGTAATTTATATAATTTATGTGTGTGAATATATACATGTACGTATATATGTGTGTGTATGTGTGTATGGGTGTGTGTGTGTATAGAGAGAGCAAAAGAGAGAAAGAGAGAGATTATTTTATCTCACATCATCAGGGCCCTCAGAGGCCTCCCTCAAGCCCAAGCCACCAAAAGTGTTATGGTGTAACCCTGCCACCAGGGAGAGAACCTAAAAAGTTTAAGCTATTTTTTTAGCATCACAGAAAATCTGCTTCTAGGTGTTGAGTTTATATAGTATAAAGAAAATTATGTAATTTTCTACCAAAAACTTAGTAAAATTATTGAAGCTCATAAGCACATTAATCAGTTACTTCAAACTTCCAATAGCTGACACTAGATCCCTGATTAAAAATCTAAGCAAATGTTGACTTCCATGTTTCTCAAGATCAAAGAATAGCCGTTCTAGAACATAATTAAAGATAGGGCATCAATTCTACCAGGGTTGAGATATGTATAAAATTAAAGAATGTTACTAAACACCATACTCTCATTCTTTAGAAGTAAATTTTAGCATACTCCTGTTTCAATTAGTAAAATCCCTTAATGCAACCTCCATCCAAATTCAATTTCATCTTTAACTGAAACATTTCTCATTACCATAATAAGCAGAGATTAGTAATAACAAATGCAATACAAATCTGGGACACAGGTATTTGAAGAGCCCACCAAATCTATTATAGTATCTAGACAATAATTATAATAATAACTGGGAAGCCCAAAGTGTTAGCAATTTTTAAAAGTAACATTTAAAGTGTTAGTTCTATAATAAAATATTTAAAGTTGTAGAAATAAAACCAGTGGATCATTTTCCCCTCACTTCCTAATGAAGTTAAGACAACCTACTTCACCTTATTAGCCAGAGATCTGGAGGGTACTGAGTAAGCCACTTACGAAAGTGAAATAACTCTGAACTCTGCAGGCAGGAAACTGTGCCAGCTATCATGCCAGAACTATGAGATAATGGGTATTTCAAAATGTTTGCCCCATCTCAAAGCCCAGCTATCCCTCTCACCCTAGTGCCTACCTCAGCATCCAGAAGAAAACTGAAATGAACTCTGCTGTGGAGTCTGTTAGGTAAGGGATTGGGAGACCCAGGCAGTATCACTTTTATTTTTCCTAGCTCAGGACTAATTTTGCTGGTGCTGTACAAAATAATTGCAGGGCCCACATGACTGTTGGTGTGCACCCACTCACAGGAGAAGATGCCCTTTAAGGAAAGGCCCAAGGCTCAAAACTGGAGAGGGCTGGCAGCAGATAGCTGTTTCGAACGTGCTTTTTAGAGCAAATCCTTATGTTTTAAAGAAACAGAATAAACTCCTTACTGCACACACTTCATTTTTAGACATGTTACTATAAAATTTTATTGATCAAGGTTGGGGAGGCTGCCAGACTGGGAGAAAGAGGAGATGTTTAATTAATTGGGAACGTTTCCAGAAAGAAAGTGTGATGCTTCAGTGAATGCTAATCAGGGCAAAGAAGAGGAAACCGATGCCCTGGGATCACAATGGCAAGGTGGGCCTGTTTGTTCTCAGCCTCTGGGCTCCAGGGAAGGTGAGCTGAGACAGAACGGGATTTCCTGGGAGGCGTCAACTCGCTCGCAGATTCAAAGATACAATACAGAGAAAGCTGTATAGACTAGGTGAAGTCCCTTTTCAGAAACAGACACAATAGGAAGTCTGCCTAAATTATTGGCGCTGCACTTAAAACTGCTATGGGGAAGGGTGCTGATTGGTCAGTCTGACCACGCAGCCTATCGCAGCCAAAACGCTACTGCTACCCCACCCGGGAAACTGGCTGTACCAGAGCCTGGAGAGGGAATCCACCATCTCTCCACACAAGGCACCTCCCTCCGGACGCCTCCTTTTCCTGGGTTGGGGGAGAGCTCCCAGAGCTGGCCGAGCGCCCTGCGTCAGTGCTGGGGAGCTCGGAGCCCAGCCTTTTGCTTTCAGTTCCCACGCGGCCACCAGAGTCCCCGCTCCCGGGTGCGGGATCCCGGCTCTCTCGGGCTTGGATTCAGGCCCCTCTCGTTCACTCCGCTTCTCTAGAATTTCTCGGGACCACCAGCGTCTCCTCGCTCTGATCCGAGCCGGCGCGCAGCCTCCATGTACATTACAGGCACCGCTCCCCAGAGCTCTCCGCACCCGCAGTCTGCTCCTGACGTTCCCCAGTGTCCTCAGGAAGGGCCAGGAGGGATGCACCTCTGGCTTTATCCAGAGATCCTAACTGCTGAGGTCCCAGCCTCAGGCCAAACTTCCAGGCTCAGCTCGCACCGGACCGCGCTCTCCCTCCCGCGGCACCAGGATTGCTTCCTTCCTCCCCCATCAGCTGCGGACTTCAGGTCCCTGGACCCCAATCCCATCTGGCTCTAGCCGTCCTGGGCCCTGGCGCTCCCCAGCCTCAGTGTCCCTGCAAAGCTCAGGACTTCCGAAAATGCCCTTAGCGCGCCATACCGGGAGGTCGGACTCGCAGCGTCCTCGGAGACGGAGCCAGGGGCTACATCGTCGCTGCTCCGGAGTCTGGAGAGAGAGCTACGGCCACGTTTGACTTCACGGCTTTTCCTTTACAACCCGGCTGTGTGTGTGCGTGTGTGTGTGTGTGTGTGTGTGTGTGTCTCGGGCTGGGGGGAGGGGTGGCTAAGTTTACTTTTTTTAAGCATCTACAAGTGAACAAGTATTGAACAAAGCAGCCGAAGGGTGACCCTCCCCCAAACCTAGGAATTCAAAGACATATGGCCTCAGCCCTCCAGCGGGGGCTCCCTCCCCACACACGCTCGCCTAGACACCGATCTTAAAAGGCCCTTTAACGCTGTGGTGCTTCTGAGCACTCTCAGAGCTCCAGCCCCTACCCGGCTACCCTTTCTCCACGCCCGAGGACACCCCAACACCAGAGTCCTCCCGGCCCCAGCTTGGACACTCACCTCTGGGCGCCGGGTCCCGGGGGCGCAGTCCTCTGGCTCCGCTCCAGCACTGCGCAGCCGCTGCCGCCTCCTCGGGCGTCCGGGACACTCCGAGGAAAGCGCGCGGCAGCCCGGAGCAGCGGCTAGCGCATCTGTAGGGAGTGGCGGCCGCGGGGGGGCGCTGGAGGGCGGGGAGCCCCGCCCGCCGCGCCCGGTGCCCGCCCCTTCCCCGCCCCCTCCGCGCTCGGCCCGGCGCCCCAGAGTCCCACCCACACCTTCAGGCTGCGGCGCGGGCGGAGGGGAAGGGCTGAGAAAAGAATGAATGCAGAGCCTGGAGCAACGGAGAGGTGAAGGGACACACCGGGCGACAGAAGCCGAGTTTCCTAAAGGGGTGGAGCGCTCTATCTGGCTGTGTGGACTGGTCTCGGCGCACGGTGGGCGTGTCGGCGTGTGCGCACGTGGATGTGTGCGCTGCTGTGTACATAAACGTGTATATATATGTATAAGTGGAAGTGTCTGGGCGCCTGCTCGCGGTCAGATGCCAGGAGATGCCGAGTTTCTACCAAAGGGGGGAGCGAACCCCTCGTCCCTTCCCCAGGACCACAAATGTCCCCCGGCTAAGCGTGACAGCTGAAACTGGTTGGGAATTGTCTTTGCTGCAGTAACGGTGTCTCCACGAGTTTGGGAGCCCCCCTTAGAGGTGGTCGGGAGGCTGAGGTGCGGACAGCGATCCTTCCAGGGGCCAGGGTCTCCCCGCTGCCCCCGTGGCGTGGCAGCCGGTAGCTCGGGGGCAAAGCGCGCGTGTTAACAAAGCCAGCGGTGGGAAGGAGGCGGCTGCTGCGCTGCGCCGGCTCCATCAGGCGGTGCCAGCCACCCCTCACCCCCATCTGTCTGAAATTTCAGTCCGTCGTCCCCTCCCCCATCATGAATATTTAAATAATGTTAATGACCCTTTGAAAAAGGACCGTCTGGGAGGACACAAGGACAAACACACACACAATTGACCCCGCACAGAAAACAGCATCTCTAAAGAGCAAGCTGTTGTCTTACTCTGCCTTAGGAAGCGTTCCTGGCATAGGAAAATCACAGAAGTCCCAATTTTCGTGAATTCAACTTTCCACTAGGCAAGATTTTCCTTTTAATTCTCTCCAGCTCTGCCAATCAGAGCCGCTTCCGCAGCCCAGGGCTGGCCTGGGGTCTTCTGAGAGCCGATTTTACATTTCAAACACAGCAGAGAAAGACAGCCGCCAGGGCCGGATTCTACTTTCCCGATCCTCAGAGGTCCCAGATTTCCAATACAAAGAAATGGTACCACGTAGAGCTACCTGGAGACCCGGGCCTGGTTTAGGGCACAGTGAAAAGCTCGCTCTGCAGAAAAGGCTTCTTCCCTCCCTTGAGCTCATTCACACCTTCACCCAGGGAAGAGTATAATAAAGTCTGCAGTGGAGACAGCCCCGTTCCAGGGTTCCTGGATGTCAATAGGCATTTAGGGATTGTCTCACCCTCCTTTTTCTACGTTTGTCTCTTACAGGATTGAATTTCAACAGAATTCACTGACCAGTGTAGAGCTTCAGTCCTGAATCAACTACTGTCTTTCTTTCTTCCTCTCTTCCACTTCCTCTCTCTCCCTTTCCTTCCCTTCCCTTCCTCCCTCCATTCTTTCTTTCCTGCCTTCCTCCCTCCCTCTCTTCCTTCCTTCCCTCCTTTCTTTCTTCCTCTTGACTCCTCATGTCAGTGATTAAGGAGTTAAATATTTGGGTGCCCCACATCTTGATCTATTTTTAATATTGTAATATCATGTGAAAAACTCATATTGAAATGAGCATACTTGGGTGTCACAGTTATGTATTTATAGGGAATCACAGACTCTCCAAAGAAGGATTGTAAAATTACAGCAGAGGTGAGACTCTATAAATAGTATCATTGCACTAATGTACACAGCTATGATTTAACAATAAAAATAAATAAATAAATAAATGAAAAAGTATCATGGCAGATATTTCACCACTCTCTTCTTATATATTCCTAAATTGGAGTAAGTGTAAATTTTACAAATAAAATTAGTTTCATTATTAGAGTGAAACAAGTTATACCACATTTATTCTGAATTATTTCTTTCCTAAAGTGATGTCAATATTTTGTTAATATTTTAAAGTTCTGAAATATTATTCTACAGAAAGCTATAAGAATATTAATTTAGGCTCAGAGCCTGTGGCTCAAGCAGCTAAGGCTCCAGCCACATACACCTGAGCTAGCGGGTTCAAAACCAGCCCAGGCCAGCCAAACAACAATGACAGCTGCAACCAAAAAATAGTTGGGCGTTGTGGTGGGCGCCTGTAGTCCCAGCTACTTGGGAGGCGGAGGCAGGAGAATCACTTGAGCCCAGGAGTTGGAGGTTGCTGTGAGCCATGATGCTACAGCACTCTACCCAGGGCGACAGCTTGAAACTCTGTCTCACAAAAAAAAAAAAAAAAAAAAAGCATATTAATTTAAGGGGCGACGCCTGTGGCTCAAGGAATAGGGCGCCAGCCCCATATACCGGAGGTAGCAGGTTCAAGCCTGGCTCCAGCCAGAAACTAAAAAAAAAGGAAAACATTTAATTTAAGAAAAATGCATGTTCAGTAGATGTTAATTATAAGAACATTTCCTTTGCTTCCATCTTCTAAGTTATTAAAGAGGTAGCCATGGCTTAGCACCTGTAGCTCAAGTGACTAAACTGCCAGCCACATATACTAGAGTTGGCGGGTTCTAATCCAGCCCTGGCCTGCCAAACAACAAATGACAACGACAACCAAAAAATAGCCAGGCGTTGTGGCGAGCACCTGTAGTCCCAGCTACTTGGGAGGCTGAGGCAAGAGAATCTCTTAGCTCAGGAGTTGGAGGTTGCTGTGAGCTGTGATACCACAGCACTTTACCGACAGCTTGAGGCTCTTTCTCAAAAAAATAAAGACATAACCATGATTAAACATTTTTAATATAAAAGGCTTGGCACATTCCAGATGCTCAGAAATACTTTGTTTAATTTGTTCAATGAAATCAATGCAATGGCTGCGTGTGAAAGTAAAAATAGTGTTATTTTATTACAAATTAATTAATTTTTTTTTTTTTTTTTTGAGACAGAGTCTCACTTTGTCATCCTTGGTAGAGTGCCATAGTGTCACGGCTCACAGCAACCTCAAACTCTATTAATTTGTATTTATTTATTTTTATTCTTTTTTTTTTTTTTTTTTTGAGGCAGAATCTCACTTCGTCACCCTTGATAGAGTCCCCTGGCATCATAGATCACAGCAAGCTCAAACTTTTGGGCTCACCCAATCCTCTTGTCTCAGCCTCCCAAGTAGCTGGGACTACAAGCACCCTCCACAACACCTGGCTATTTTTAGAGATGGGGTCTCATTCTTGCCCAGGCTGGTCTCCTAAAAACTGTTTTTAAGGAACAATTTCTCATTAATTTTCTCCTAAGCCTATGGTTCTCAATCAAGGGTAATCTAACTCCCCAGGGGACATTTTGGCAATGTCTGGAGTCCTTTTTAATTGTCATTTTAATTTTAAATGTCACTCTCCAATTGGGGAGTGGAGTATTACTGGCATCCGCAAGACAGTGTCCAACAACAAGAAATTATTGAGTCCCAAATGTCAATAGTGCTGAAGTTGAGATGTCTTGTCCCAGAATTTCCCAAAGACCACAGATAGCAGAACCACCTCTGTGCTTGTTAAATATTTGCATTCCTGGGCTCTGCCTCCACCTACTAAATCAGAATCTCTGAGGGAAGGGGTAGGCTAATTGTGTTTTAACAACCCCCTGAGTGATTCTCAAAAATATGAAAGTCTGAGGAACACCAGAGATGGGAAAGGTTGGCTTTATCACTGAGTAAATCCTTATGGTTCATCACATCATACGTTTCTTTGCACAGTAATGATTATTACAGCTGTGAGAATTTTGTCAAAGAGGCACACTTTCCTAGATGGACTTAAAGAGCACATTTGAATAAAATAAATGGCTACTAATAATGTTCAAGGACTGTAGCAGGAATGTGTAACGGTTACATGCTTCCAAAGGCCCAACACTGAGCCCACAAAACTGTACTGAGCCCACAAAACTCTCTGTGCTAATTTCCTTGGGTAAAAAGAACATCAAGGTTCTTTCACTGCAGCCTAAGTGTATATTTTTGCTCATGTTACCGCTCCCATGCTGCTGGCCCACTTAAAACCATGCCCCTGAGCAAGAGTGGTCTCCTGGGTAACCAAGAAGTTCTTACAGGAGAAATAGAAAACACAAAGGCTAGGTTTCTAGGGAAGGGGTCAGCTTAGACACAAGCAGACAGAACCTCTTCTCCGTCCCTCCTCAAACTGAGCAACATGAAATAAATCCATCAAATAATAATGGTGTAGGGCGGCGCCTGTGGCTCAAAGGAGTAGGGCACTGGCTCCATGTGCTGGAGGTGGCGGGTTCAAACCTAGCCCCGGCCAAAAGCTGCAAATGATAATAATAATAGTAATAATAATAATAATAATAATGGTGTAGCTGGAGACACATGCCGCCAAGTTTAGTGAAGAATAAAAGCTAGAAAACAGACTTGTGAGTGGCTCAGCTGATCTGAAAACCAAAAGAAGGGTTGACACTGGTCCATTGTAAAAGGGAACTTACTATTTCTTTCCTCTAGCAAGGAGAAAGACCAAAAAGCATCAGCTGGAAGTAATTCCCAAGTGGTTAATGTGTCCCACAGAAAATAAAGGTTTGGGGTGGCACCTGTGGCTCAAAGGAGTAGGGCGTCGACCCCATATACCAAAGGTGGTGGGTTCAAGCCCAACCCTAGCCAAAAACTGCAAAAAAAAAAAAGAAAAAGAAAAAGGTTCGCTAGGAGGAAAAAAAGTAAGAAAAAGAGGAAAAGTCCAAACAAAAACAACAAAAAGGCTGGTTTCCACCAAACCAATAGCTTTAGGTCTGTGGGGCTTTCCCACCAAGCAGCAGATGAGATCACTGGAAAGCTAGAAATAATCCCCAACCCAGGGGCATCCCCCTGGGACCAGATGCACCATTGAAAATCTCAGAGAAAGAACAAACTGGAGGAAATATTTGCAACACAGATGACAATGAGTTACTATCGCTACTATGTGATGAGTTCTTACAAATCAATAAGAAAACTGAAGAACATTACCAACTCTTTAATAGAAAAAACAAACCTGTAGTTTACAGGTAAATAAATATGACTGACCACTGAGCTTGTAAAGAGATGCTCCAGCAACTCTTCATAATTAAGGAAATGCAAGTAGAAATATTGGGGAAAATTTTTCACCTCCTAAATAGGTAAATACATAAAATATAAATATCTAATTTTGGCAAGGGAATAATGAAAATCAAGTCCTTGTATTCTGTTGATGGGAATATAAACTGATGATGTTAACTAAAAAGAAATTAAGAAGGTTTATACTTTGGAAAAGGGAGAGCTTTATTTCTCATAAAGGGGAGCAGCTTATTGGGCAGCCATTCCAACAGATTGGGAAGCAGAGTCCAGACCAGACGAGACAAAAGGCAACAGGATTTTATATTCAGCGAGGTGGTCAAATATACGTATTTAGTAAGCTACAGGAGTAGTCATGAATATTTATGAAGAGAAAGCATGGGCATGTAATTGTGCTTCATCTCTGATGTCCAGTCATGGCTGGGAAATCAGTTTTAAGGTGTTTCTTGGCCCAGTTAGCAGAAGACTTAGGATTTCATTTTTACTTCACAAAGATAATAAATTGGTAAACCAGTAAAACAGCTTGGTGATAATCTCTTAAAATAAAAAATGTTTATACACTTGAATCTGTAATTCATTTTTGGAATTCAAAGCTTATAAAATCTCAGGAGTCAGGCTCGGCACCTGTAGCACAGTGGTTATGGCGCCAGCCACATACACCGAGGCTGGTAGGTTCGAACCTGGCCTGGGCCAGCTAAACAATAATGACAACTGCAACAAAAAATAGCTGGGCATTCTGGTGGGCACCTGTAGTCCCAGCTACTTGGAAGGCTGAGGCAAGAGAATTGTTTAAGCCCAAGTATGAGTTTGCTGTGAGCTGTGCTACCATAGCACTCTACCGAGGAAGACATAGTGAGACTCTATCTCAAAAAAATAAGAGTCTCTGGAGTCAGATGAAAGACTAGGGTAGTGAGGAGTCAGTGAATAAGGAATTCCAGATCACAGGAGGGCCAAAAAAGAGGCTATTTAAAAAAAAAAAAAAAAAAGGCAGCGCCTATACTCAATGGGTAGGGTGCCTGCCACATACACTGAAGCTGGCACGTTCAAACCCAGCCTAGGCCAGCTAAACAATAATGACAACTGCAACAAAAAAATAGCCAGGCATTGTGGCAGGTGCCTATAGTCCCACCTATTAGGGAGGATGAGGCAAGAGAATCGCTTAAGCCCAAGAGTTGGAGGTTGCTGTGAGCTGTGACACCATGACACTCTATCATGGGTGACAAAGTGAGACTCTGCCTCAAAAAAAAAAAAAAAAAAAAAAAAAAAATATATATATATATATATATATACATATATGTGTATATATATATGTGAGTATTATATATATATTTATATATATTTGTACTTTTTGAGTATATATATATATATATATATATATATTTTTTTTTTTTTTTTTTTTTTTGAGACAGAGTGTCATTCTGTAGAATGGTTAGAGTGCCCTGGTGTCACAGCTCACAGCAACTTCATACTCTCTCCTCAGCCTCCCGAGTAGTTGGGACTACATTTGTGTGCCACTACACCTGGATAGTTTTTCTATTTTGAGACAGGGTCTTGCTCAGATTGGTCTCAAACTCCTGAGCTCAAGCAATCTACCTGCCTTGGCTTAATTTATGTTTAAAGTTGTTTGAGTGTTATGTTGTGATGTAAGCATTTCTGGCACACTCTCTTTCTCACTCTCTCTTTTTTTCTGTTGTTGTTGTTTTTGAGACAGGGTCTCCCTTTGTTGCCCAGGCTATAGTGCATGGCATCATCATAGCTCACTGTAGACTCCATACTCCTGGGCTCAAGCACTCCTCCCATCATAGCCTCCAAGTATCTGGGACTTTAGGTACATACCACACACAACTAATTTTTGTCCTTTTTATAGAGATGGAGTCTCACCACGTTGCTCATCCATATCTAGTGGTCTTAAACTTCTGGCCCTCAGTGATCGGCCATCTCAGCCTCCCAAAGTTTAAGGATTACTGGCCTGAGCAAATGGGCACTTCCGGTGATCTTTAAACCTCTGACAATAGTATTTGGAGAAAACCAAAGGGCCTTGCAAGTGGCTTGATGCAGGGTGGATATCAGACACAGGAGGCAAGATGGATGTGATAGCAAGAATTCAGAGGAAACAGGAAATCAGAACAAGAAGTGATGGTGGTGCCTATGGCTCAAAGGAGTAGGGCGCTGGCCCCAGCTGGGGGAAGGGGCGGGTTCAAACCCAGCCCGGGCCAAAAAAAAAAAAAAAAAAAAAAGAACAAGAAGTGATTAGAACTAACCCCAACCCACCAAGCCCTACTCAGTTAAATATCCATAAAAGTAGTGTAGCGAGTACCGGCCAACTAATTCTTGGAATTCACATAGATCATTTGCTTACTCTCCAACTCAAGTAGTGGTTTTATACTATTCACTTGGGTATTTTGTATGCTTATGGATTTCCCAATTAAGACATTTCTCTACTGATCTCTGATTCTTAGTTAAAGGCAAAAACGTCATGTCTAGATTAAGCATCATTGGCTTTTCCATAGTAGGTCTGATCCACCCATGGACTGTTTTGACCATCAACTTTCTGAATGCACAACCTGTAAGACGTACATAAGTCAGTCCACAGATTGTACTTACTTATAGTTGTGTTTTGTATTCATGAATTAAAAACACCCTTGTAGAAGCTCTCTTCTCTAAGGTAAGGCCTAGTTGCTGAGAGGTGGTCAGCTCCTAAGATTTTACAAATTGAAGTTTCCCAGGCTGGCTTACATCTGGAGCAGCTGGAAACTGGGAAAACAATTTCCGGATTCCTTTCTCTACATGATTCAGGGCCCAGTAATCTGTGCGGGGAACGGAGAGATCAGGCAAGCACAGCAACAGGGACAGTGTCATGTGAGAACGCTTGGCCCCTGGACTGTGTCTACTCCCTTCTTGGCCTAGTTTGTGGTGCCTGCCTTTCCTTCTTTTCCGCTCCAGGGTCCCTGGGCTTCCTGTGTCCAAGTAAGTTTCTTTCCTGACTGTTCCCCATTTATTTCCTTTCTCTGCATCCTAACACTTGGCCTCTCCTCTGCCAAACCCTTTAACATAAGGAAATGGTGACCTGATTACATTCACCCTAAGCTGCTTGAGAATTTTTTTTAAAGACCTTTAAAAACACCCAATGAAACATTCCAAAACCCAAGCAACATTTCCTTATCTCATTGTTTTCATTGGGTTCCTCCTGGTCGAACTGTGCCTTCTTCTCTACATCAACAAGGGGCATTGTATCATCCACATTGCCCTTTGTAATACACATTTAAATGGTACCAATAGAAAGAAGAAGTCAGACACTCAGACACTATTCCCCAAACTAACATCTTCAATGAAAAAGAACAGCATAGGAAACCCTGAGTTGGAAAGGGTAATAAGAGCCAAAGACAGAGTGGGAAAGTGAGAAAAAGCCAGAGGACTGAACCCCTCTGTGAGGATAGCAGTATGGCACAGGTGGTTATAAGATTTAACTATGAGTACCCCAGTTGGTGAGGCCTCAAAACTTGTGTGATACTGATAAGAATGGCGGTGCGCCAGCCATATACACCAAGGCTGGCGGGTTCAAACCTGGCCTGTGCCAGCTAAAACAACAATGACAACTGCAACAACAATGAAAAAAAAAAAAAAAATACCAGCCAGGCATTGTGGTGGGTGTCTATAGTCCCAGCTACTTGGGAGGCTTAGACAAGAGGATCTCTTGAGCCCAAGAATTCAAGGTTGCTGTGAGGTGTGATGCAGTGGCACTCTACTGGGGGCAATAGAGTGAGACTCTGTCTCAAAAAAACCCAAACAGTTGGCTTAGCTCCCGTAGCACAGTGGTTATGGCGCCAGCCACATACACCAAGGGTAGAGGATTTGAACCTGGCCCAGGCCAGCTAAACAACTGCAACAAAAAAATAGCCAGGCATTGTGGCAGGTGCCTATAGTCTCAGCTACTCGGGAGGCTGAGGCAAGAGAATCACTTAAGCCTGAAAAGTTTGAGGTTACTGTGACCTGTGATGCCATGGCACTCTACCAAGGGTGACATAGTGAGACTCTGTCTCAAAAAAAAAAAAAAAAAAAAAGAGTCAAGAACAGACTTGCACATTACTTTGGTAATTAACAAGAACAAAGTCCTATGAGGTCCAAGTTCTTTGGTTCTTGGCTAAGGACTTTATCTCATTTAACAACTGAAGCATTTGAAAAATCTAGTAAACACTCCAGAGTTCACAGACTAATGGAGGGACAGCAAAGACAAGGTCTTTAAGCATGGCCTTGAAAACATGAAATATACCTAATATACTTGGGATATACACAGCTTGTTCACAGATAGAATGCTGGAAACAGCCCCCACAGGATGGGGGCCCAGATGACAGTTTCCACTGAGTCGACCAAGTAATTTCTTTTCATGAATAAGCTGTGTTGTAAATGCAAATCTACTTTTCTTGTCCAGTGCTGCTTAACTCCTTTTCCATTTAACACAAAATGGAAAAGCATTCTTTAGGGTTGGTGCAGTGGTGCACATCTGTAATCCTAGCACTCTGGAAAGCCAAGGCTGGTGGATTGCTTGAGCTCAGGAGTTCAACACTACTAACCTGAGCAAGAGTGAGAACTCATCTCTACCCAAAAATAGAAAAACTAGCCAGGCATCATGGCAGGCACCTGTAGTCCCAGCTACTCAGGAGGCTTAAGCAAAAGGATCAATTGAACCCAAGAGATTGAGGTTGCTGAGGTTGCTCCAAGCTATGATGACTCCAAGGTTCTCTACCCAGGTTGACAGAATGAGATTCTGTCTCAAAAAAAAAAAAAGGAAATCATTCTTTAGTTTTGTTCTTTTTTAAAAAAATGGGACCATAATATTTTCCTGGTAATTCCCAAATGTTTCCCTCAGAACTTTTATTTATTTTATTTTATATTTTTAGAGATGGAATCTTGTTCTTGCTCAGGCTAGTCTTGAACTCATGAACTTAGGCAATGCACAAGCCTCAGCCTCCCAGAGTGCTGGGATTATAGGTGTTGAAGGACTCAGTGGGCTTTTCATCATTTCAGGCTTTTGTCCTCCATTTTAAAAGCAACCTGAAAATCCTTTGTTTCATTTCTTAGTAAACCACACCCCTCCTTATCTCCCGGAGTGCATCAGAACCCCTATCAGCCTTAAATTCCAGTGTCAGCATAAGAGATAAATGACCCAAAGGCCATGCTTTTGTTTCCCACGCCCCTCACCCCATAACCACTGCATAAAAACCCCATGGGTGATGAGCACAGGGTTCTCTGCCCCAGATGCATTTGGGAACACTGGCAGCCCTGGCTCGAGCCTGAATAAATGCCCTCGTGTGATTTGCATCGGTGTCTGGCTCTCTCGTGTGGTCATTGGGGATTCCGATTCTCGGGTGTAACAGTGTGAGTCACCACGCCCAGCCCCCTCAGAACTTTTAAACACAAGCTGTTAATTTAAGGAAAGAACCATAAGGATTTCAGTTATATTGGGGGAAGAAACCCAAATCTTGAAATTCTAAGAATCCTGATTATCCCAGAGATAGTCTTTGCAATAATCTCTGGTTTACTCATCAAATGTTTCAATATTGAGAACTAACCAATAAGAAAAAAGGCTTTTTCTTCTACTAGATTGAGCATATTAAATGACTTATCCTAGCATTGATGTAAATTCACCAAAGATGATGGGGCTAGATTATGAAGGCATTTTACATTAATACATACAGAAAAGTTAATTACTTTTTTAAGTAACCATTAAGATTATAAAGTGTTAAGATCATTTAAATATGGAGAATGTTAATAGCTTCTTCTACAGCATATTAAAAGGTTCTGCTGGACTGGGATCATGGCCAACATAAATTCTCTTTAGAAACCACTACAATAACTTATCACAAAATCAACTAAAGTACACATGCCCCCCCTTATCTTTGATGAGTCTCCAAAACGTCAAGTAAACATCTTTTGTACAGCTCCTTTCCTTTCTCCCTCTCCTCTTCTCCTACTTTCCTTTCAACCTTTGTTCTTTCCTTCTTTTGTTTCCTCCTGTCTTCCTTCCTTCCCTCTCCCAGTCCTCTCTCTCTCCTTTCTTCACCTTTCCTTCTTTTTCTGCCTTCCTTCCTTCTTTCTCTCTTCCTTCCCTCCCTCCCTCCTTCATTTCCTTCCCTCCTTCCTTTCTCTTCCTTCCTTCCTTTCCCTTCCTTTTCCTTCCTTTCCCTCCCTCCCTCCCTTCCTCCCTCCCTCCTTTCCTTCCTTCCTTCCTTTCCCTCCCTTCCTTCCTTCCTTCCTTTCCCTCCCTCCCTTCCTTCCTTCCTTTCCCTCCGTGCCTTCCTTCCTTCCTTCCTTCCTTTCCCTCCCTCCCTCCCTTCCTTCCTTCCTTTCCCTCCCTCCCTTCCTTCCTTCCGTCCTTTCCCTTCCTTCCTTCCTTCCTTTCCCTCCCTTCCTTCCTTCCTTCCTTTACCTCCCTTCCATCCTTCCTTTCCAACAATACCAACCGACCAGCCATCCGATCCCACCCGACCATCCAGACAACC
>CAUYPK010148599.1:0-58101 GCA_963574355.1 Loris lydekkerianus | reverse complement strand
GCACAGTTCTCTGTGCCTGGCACCCAGTGACTTTGGCACAGGGAGCCCAAGGCTCTAGCAGTCTCTGGCCAGGAGAAGGGCTCTGTGCAGAGGCAGGTATGGCTCCAGAGGGCACGCAGCTACCAGAGTCCCTGGTCAGATTGATGAGCTAATGTGGAGGCTGAGAGGACACAGGAGGGGGGACGCAGGGTTGCTTGGCTCCCGCAGTTCCTGGTCAGAGAATGTGGAGCTCCAGTGGGTGCGTGTCACGGGTCGGGGGTCGCTGCACACCTCTTATGGAGGTCTGGGCGGTGCCTTACCCAGGAGTTTGAGGTTGCTATGAGCTGTTACGTCAGGGCACTCTACCCAAGGCCGGAAGTTAAGACTTTTGAGAAGCTTCCGGAAATTTTATGAGTGGTGAAACATTTGAGTGATTAGTTTTTCAATATGATATCTCCATGAAACAAAAACTGCTCTGTCTCCCCAAACCTTATGTAGAGTCTGTTATACACATGAAAGCCTTGGTGAGTTGTTTTCCTAGCTAAGGAAGACAATGTGAAAATTAATGTGAAAAGCTAATGTGAAAATTAATAAAACAGCTGAATTTCTCATCTGAATCAAGGCATGGTGAGCATAAGATGGTATGGAAGTAAGTCAAGATCCAGAGTGACATAAGCAGATAAGTCTCCACAACTTTCCATAAATCTTGAAGAAAGCCTTGGATGTTCTATAATCTGTACAATAAGAAGCCGAACTCATTTCTTTCATAAGGGTCAGCGTAACTCAGATAATATCTGGGTTACATATGTAATGGGAATTGAATTTCCATTGCAATCATGCCGATGTGTCTGATTTTTATACAGGGATGTAAAAGAAAAACATAGCTATTAACGTGTCCGTATCTGTGGTATTTCAATCTGCTAGCACCCAAGATCGCTTGAAGCAAGAAGGATTCTATTCTATGTTCTCTGGGGAGGTGCTTCCAAACCATCTAAGGGGAAGGTTCAGCCACTATCATTCCCAGTCCATGCAGTCTGATGGGTGGCCCTGGTGTGCTCGGCTGGCATGCATTTTATGCCACATGGATCTCAACAAAGGAATTCAACAGCACCCAATCTGGTCTATTCCAAGTTCAATAAAGAGCCCATGACATGTTTGAATGTTGTGGCAATATCACATTGCCGGGGAAGTATCTAACCTCTTAATCCTCTTGCTATATTCACCTCATTACAGATCTGTACCCATGTATAGATGGGCAGTATTTCGGATACCAGTCTGCCATAGAACATTCAAATACATACAAAATTTTTGCTTTCAGGAAGTTTAGAAACTTTCCATTAAACTAATGCACATGAAAACATGTTCACTCTAAGACAAAGCAATCATGAAATCTACTTACAAGACAGATATAATTAATTTCAAAGTGAATTAAATAACACAAGTTAGGAGTTTAAGAAAGGAAGCCATTTAGGCAAACCATAAGGTTAAGAAAGGAAGAAAGAAAAAAAAGTACATTGTGAGGATGGAGCAAAAAAAAGGTGTGCGAAGGGGAGAAACCTTGAACAGGATCCTGACAGCTGCTAAAGACCAGGATAGTTACATCTCACCACAAAGATGATAAGTGTGTGAGGTCATGAGTATGTTAATTAGCTCAATTTAGTTATTTCATAATAGATGCATATTTCAAAACAACATATTGTACACAATAGATACAAATTTTTGATTTCTGAAGTTTAAAAATTTTAAAATGACCTCAAAACCGTGCCAAAAAAAAAAAATCAGGATAGTCACAGAGAAGTCAAAAATATATGAAGAATCAGTGTAACCTGGTTTATTGTACCCTCAATGAATCCCCAACAATAAAAAATAAATGAAAAAAAAAATATATATATATATGAAGAATGGCAGGGAATATTTGCCCCAGAATGTTTATTGCAGCCCAATTCATAATTGCTCAGTCATGGAAGAAACCCAAGTGCCCATCGACCCACAAATGGATTAATAAATTATGGTATTTGTACACCATGGAATATTATGCAGCTTTAAAAAAAGATGGAGCTGTTACTGCTTTTATGTTTATATGGATGGAGCTGGAACATATTCTTCTTAGCAAAGTATCTCAAGAATGGAAGAAAAAGTACCCAATGTACTCAGCTGTACTATGAAACCAATATATAAGTACCCACACTTCCATATGAAAGCTATAACCCAAATATAACTCAGAATGAAGGGGAAAGAGGTGGGGGAGGGGGAAGGGCTGGGGAGGAGGGAGGATGGGTGGAGGAAGAGGAACTAGCTGGACCACACCTATGGTACATTTTACAAGGGCACACGTTACATCTACTAACTGTAGAGTATAAATGTCTTAACACAATAATTAAGAAAGTGAGATGAAGGCTATGTTAACCAGTTTGATGTAAGTATTTCAAACTGTATATAAAACCAGCACATTGTACCCTATAAATGCATTAATTTACACAAACTATGATTTAATAATAATTAAAAAAAAGAAAGCCAGGGAAGCTCAAACTTTCTTTGTGAATTTAAAGAACAGTGCAGATCTGTGTGGCAGGAAAAAGAGACCTACTTCAGAAAAGTAATGGGAACGGTCAGGTTCGGGTCAGAATGCAGAATACCCTTTAAAATGTCCATGGGTGGGGGCGGTACCTGTGGCTCAAAGGAGTAGGGCGCTGGCCCCATATGCTGCAGGTGGTGGATTCAAACCCAACCCCAGCCAAAAACTGCAAAAAAAAAAGAAAAAAAAAAAAAGTTCATGTGCGTATAACTGTATGTGTGTGTAAATAAACAGGTATAGGTGTAGAGATACAGATATAAATAAAATCCTCATTAATAAATTCAAGGTAATAACTCACTAGGTTTTTAAAATTAAACACTGAACTCTAACAAATTAAATTTCGATATTAAAGTTTTATATAACATGAAGAGAAATCTTTGTTTCCTACAAAAAGTAGCGTTTCCCCTTCCCAGGTGGGGTAGGTGGCAGGGAATGGACAGAGATTATCTCTCTGTTGTGCAGAACATGACTGCAGGTCCTGCAAGCTGGGGGTAGAGGACAGAGTGTCCTCCTTATAGCACCAGGGGGGATTCCAAACACCAAGGAGAGGGCAGAGCAGGAAGCCAATAGGACAACTACTTCAGAAGTCAAGAATGGAGTTCAAATATGTTAACCTAAGCAAAGGGGAAACCAAATGAACAGGACCCCAAGAAGGAGTGGGGGTAAGTCTGGGCCAAACAATACAACAGTTGTGGTGCAGCATGACATGACATTGCGTTGTGGACTGGGGCGCTATAGTCTAGTGTGGTACAGCTCGGCATGGTGTGGCAAGATTCATGGCATGGGATGATGGGCAAGTTGAGCTAATAGACAAGAGAACCAGAGACAAGGCAAAAGTGGTATCATTAGAAAGAGGGTGGTTGAGGACTGGGCTAAAAAAAGTCACCTGGAGAGCTAACCAGAAATGTCCAGCTGGCGTCTAGAGAGAGATGCAGAAGTACCCAAGGGAGGAGTAAGCCCCAGCCCCTTGGACTTGAGTCTTGCTCTGGAAGGATGAGCGAAGGCCTATCAGCAGGAGGGCCATGTGCTGAGCACTGCCTACAAGCAAACGGGCCAGGCGCTTTCCATGTGCTCTCTCACTAAATCCCCCCAACAGCCCTGTGTGAAGGTGGGGCTCAGAGAGGAGGTATATTTTTCCCAAGGTCACACAGTTGATAAATGATGGGGGCATATGTGGGCCCAGGGGTACTTCTTTCCAAACTTAAGCTTGCTACATTCATTATCTTGCCAAGCAAGATTTCCCTGTCAGAGGGTGCTGAGCAGTGATTATGAACGGTAGCAGAGCGTGGAAGAAGAAGAGAGTCCACTTCCCTTCTGAGGACACACAGAAACTTTTGTGGGGGCATCAGTGTGGTGTGGGAGTATATGTAGCTCGACTGGGAGCCATTGCTCTGATGTGTTTTTAAATCAATATTTACCTTACTTTTTATCTACTGGAGGCATGAGTTTTCAAAGCTTGAGTAGCACTACTGTAGAGAGAGAACAAAGGCAAATTGAAATGTCTTCATTCAAGGGATAAACTTATGAAGAGATTACAAACATAGGGCTGCTGCAGCAAGGGGGAGGTGAGCAGCGACTGAGTTTATTGGCCTTGGAAACTGTGAACTGTGTGATCACAGCCACCGTGAGGAAGACAGTCTTAGGAGGACGCTTGGGCAGGTGCCAGAGTCCAAAGGGTGGCCATAGTGGCATGGCTGAAGACTGTAATTTTGCATGTGTTAGTATTCCTAGCAGTGGAAAAGGGATCCAACCTCCAATTCACCTGCAAACCTGCAAACAGAAGAGGTGAAAGGAAGCCCACAGATAATGGCACCGCACAGAAGGAAGGAAGTGGCCAAGAGGGTCAGAGAGAGCTGTAAAACAGAGACAGCCTCCCAGCAGGTAAAAGAACACGCACGCACCCGCACACATTTGCGGTCAGACACTCACACACATGCACACACATGTTCACACTCTCATATTCACATGCATACTCTCACATTCCTGCTCACACTCTCCCATACTCTCACTCATACACAGACACACCCACACCCACTCACTTGTACACTTGTACACTCATCCTGTCATGCTCACTCACACATACTCACATACTCATACATACTTCCACTTACACTCACTCACACACATTTGTACTCATACTCACATACACATTTGTACTCTACTCACATTCCCACTCACACACACAGTCACACTTTCATGAAAGCACTCACACACAGAGTGTTATGATTGTAACTGTGGACCATATTACTGCCCTCTCGAATGGAAAGCTTGCACCCAGAGATGCTCTGATTAAGTCTCAAGAATATGAAGTGTCATGAAAGGGTCTGGTGAGCTGGCCACTCCATCCAGAAAGGAAGGTCTCTTTTTCACTTGGGCTCCCAGGAGTGGCTTGACACGAAGGCCTCATTTGCCCGGCCAGGCTGCGCTGAGACCCTTGGAGCCTGTCCTTTCATCCTCTTCGTTGTGTACTGGGAAGTTCTGAAGAGTGAGCTCCTATTTACTGCGGAAGTTCCTCTTTGTGGGGTGAACTGCAGTTCACTGAATTAGGGGTGCCTTCACAGGTCAGCCTAACTGTAAAATACCTTAAGGGAGGGGAGTTGGGGATGCCAGGGTCCACAGCTGCTGCCGGCCCTGCCCCTCCCTCTGCCTGCCTTGTGCTGCTGCTACCCAATGCTTGGGGACAGTTCCATTCCTCATTCTTTGAAACCTGAGAGAGGTACTGGAGCCCTGCCCAAGTAGGAGACGTGACAGTTGGTTTCTAAATTTGACTTGAGTTTCCCCCTCACCTGGCCCAGAGCCCAGTCCCCTCTGCATCCTGCAAGCCTTCCTGCCCCCTTCCTGCCTCAGCTGGGAGCACACCTTGGACAAAGCCCCAAATCAAAGCTTTCGGCAGAGCCATGTTAAGGGAGTCAGCAGGGCGGCGCCTGTGGTTCAGTGAGTAGGTCGCCAGCCCCATATACCAGAGGTGGTGGATTCAAACCCAGCCCTGGCCAAAGAAAAAAAAAAAGCGGGGGAGTCAGCTGTTAAAGGAGAAAGGTAGCCGTGAGCCCTTGATTTATTGTGTCCTGTAAGCCCCAAGGGCACCCCCACAGAGTTCTGAAAACACCCAGAAGAAGGGGTGGCATGGCATGGCATGGTATAGCATGGCACAGCGTGTAGTGTGGCATGGCATGGTAAGTTGAGGCAACAGGTGGGAGAACCAGAAATAGGATGGAAGTGGTATCACCAGAAGGAGGGTGGCTGGGGACTGGTCTAGATGGGATTACCACCTAACGGGAAATATCCTGCTGGCAGCTAGAGAGAGGGCAGGAGGAGCACCCCAAGGAAGAGGAAGCCCTGCCCCAAGGGTTTGAATCTTCCTCTGGAGGAGCAAGTGATGTCGCAACAGCAGGAAGGCCATGTGCTGAGCACTGTGTACAAGGAAACAGGCCAGGTACTTTCTATACCCGCTCTCAGCATATCCCTCTAACAACTCTGTATGATGGTGCTCAAGAAAGGGAGGCTCAGAGAGGACTATATTTTTCCCAAGGTTGCACAGCTGATAAATGATGGGAGAATATGTGAATCCAAATACACTTAGGTTCTTATATCTACTTATTTTTGAAGGTGGGGTAGAGAACTCATAGCTAAATGAGGCTTTTACAGAGATTTTCAGAAGATGCTGTACATGGATCCAGTGGGAATAAGGGAATGATTCTAATGATTGCAACCTAACATGCACCAATTAGCAATATCATTTGGTGGCAGGTAATAGAAACCCAAAATAGTGGCTTAAAGAAGGCAGGGGTTCACAAGGCCACTGGGTGGCCTATGTCAGGGAATGCCATTCACATTGTGTCCCTGGAGGAGCTATTTTGGAGTCCAGCAGCCCTAGGAACTTGGGTTTTTCCCTCCCTTTATGTAAGGAGAAGTCAGAGAAGAAGAGGCCAGAGCTTATGAGCACAGGTTCTGTCTAAATACACACTCTACCATCTTCATGCTCATGCTTACAAAACGGCTGCTAGCTCTCCAGCCATCACATCCATGTCATAGATGGGATGAAAGAGGAAAGGCAAAGAGCAAAAGGAACAGACTTCCTGTGGCATTTGGCTTTCATCTGTTTTCCTGAAACCTGGAAGCCCACGTTGACACCTCCATTTCTGCCTCATTGGCCAGAGCGATATTATGTCATCCTTCTTACCCAGAATGGCAAGGTGAGAGCTGAAGCTGCTTTAGCTGGACATATTATTAACTCCAAATAAAATTAGGGTTCTGATAGCTAGTGAGAAGGAATGGATATTGGAGATCCACCTAGCAAGACCTGCCACCTCACTTTCATCATCCAGTTACATTGGGTGCCCAACTTGCCCGACTGCCAAGTACCCGCTTACTCACAGGTCAGCCCCGGAATGGAACATTTAGAGAAATGCATGGTTGAATCTGACATATGTTCATAGAGAATATGGATTTGAGGTCTGAGAATGGAGACAATGGATTTTAGACCATGTGTGTCTTCACTGAGGGACTGGATAGTGGAACATATAAGAACCATTGTCTATCATGCTATCACTGGGACAGGACCCTTTCCCAAATTTGAGGATCATTGTCTACCTGCTGTGCACAGACTGCACTCCAGAATTATGACAGAAATTGTCAACTGGGTGTAGCCTAACCAGACATCCATCCTTAACAACATCAGGCAGGGTTCTGTCATGGACTGAAATGTGTCCCTCAAAATTCATATACTGAAGTCCTAACCTCAGGTTCGTCAGAATGGGATTGTATTTGTAGACATGGTGATTACGTTAAGAGGTGATTAAGTTAAAATGAGGTTACTAGGGTGGGCCTTGATCCTACATGACTGGTGTTCTTCTAAGAAGAGGTGATGGGGCCACAGACACACACACAGAGGAGACCACGTGAGGACACGGGGAGATGATGTTCCTCTTCAAGCCAAGGAGAAACCAACCCTATCAACACCTTGACCTCAGACCTTCACCCTGAAGCACTGGAAGAAAATATGTCTCTGTTGTTCAAGCCACCCTGTCTAGTACTTTGTTACTCCAACTGTACCAAGCCAAAATAGGTTTTTGACAAAAGAATTTGCTAAGAATGACTGAACCTGTATATTTAAAGTTGAGTAAAGAGTTAACTTCAGCATAATTCTTCACATACCAAGCTACAATTCCTACACAGTGGAGTTCTATTACTAACCGTTCATTCTTCCTCACCAGGAAATTGGACCTGGCTGGAGTAAATGTCTCTTCATTTGGCCTGAATGCATCAATCCCTTCCCTCTGTCTTGTGCTTCTTTGAATTAGGAGGTTTCATACTAGTCACATAGAATCCTTCATCCCATTGTCTGCCATTCTTCAAAGCCTCGTCTTCAAGTGCAGCATTTCCACCAACTGTATTTCTAGACTCTGGGTAAAACAAGGCCCATACCATGTTGAAATGCACAAAGCTCTTCCTCCTTCAAGCCGCTGTCTCCTGGGTGCTCCGGCAGCAGCTGCTCGTTAGCTGGGAAATGGCTTCTCTCTCTATTCATGCTCTTTGCTTTGTGACTCTGAGCCTTGAGCTCTGATCTGTCCTGTGAGTTTGTAGCAGAAGGGGAAATATGTGACCCCGGCATTTTAGTGGCAAGAAAGAAACTTTCTGTTTGGATTCATTCCCTGGCAACAAAACAACTTTCTACCTTTCCTCCGGCCTCCTTGATGTTGATGATAACACCGCACCTCCTTTACCAGGCCCCAATTTTGGTATTTAACTATTTTATACCCACTTCGGGCATGGTATAGGAGTTCTGCCAACTCTTCCATGCTAGCTGTTTTTGAATCAAAACATTCACCCAGAGAGAGAAGGAGAAATTCCATGAAAGAAGGCCTGGAAGGCCCCCCAGCTGAATGAAACCAGAATCTCATGGCTCCCTACTCAGGACAGAGACTGCCTCCGAGGCTAGAACCCACCAACCCCATCCACCATGCAGCCTCTACCTCCAGCTGGTCATTTAGGGAGGAGATTGGTTCACTAAATTGATAAAAATTAGCAGAAGGAATATATTAGCATATTAGAAAGAAACAAAGGAAATACTAGAAAACAGAATAAAATCAACAATTACAGGTAAAAGCTAGAAAGTTTTAAAAATGCATAAGTAAATATTATATTCTAAAGGATCATGTTAAGGGGCAGAACAGGATGACTTCATTCTTTTAAATATAAGCACTGCAAGAGGATAAAGCTTTGTAAGTAAGAGAGATGTGGGATGTAGGGGGCCAGAGAATTCTAGCTTGTCAGTGGGGTCCTGCATGGCCACCTCCCTGGGCACGGGGGCTGAAGCCCTGGGACTCATCCTTCTGGATAGAAAGTGTCTGCCCTGGAGACTGAGAGGTTTGGGGAGAGGGACCCTTAGCTATTCCAGAAGCTTTCCTTGCAGCCCAGCTGGCACATAAACCCTGCATCATGACTCCTCCTCAAATGGAGAGGCCACCGCCAGAATGGGGCTGAGTGTTCAGAGGAGCTAACTAAGGAGAATGTAAAATCTGCCAATGAGGCCACTTCTAAACACACATGGCCTTGAAGAAGGAAAAAAACACTGACATTTACTTGTGAAGAAGGGTACATAAAAACAGGCTCTTGGCGGGGTTCTGATCCCAGCTCTGCCCCTAACTAGCTGTGAGGCTCTGGGTGAATCAGCATTTACTCTGTGCTGCAAGTGTCCTCATGAGCAAAAGAAAAGAACAAACCCAGGAACAAGTGGACAAACTCCATTTGTTTTTCTTTAACGGGGGAGAGAGGTGAGGCTGCCACCTTTGTCCACCCTGCCTATGCACAAAGTAGACTCTGCCTTCTGCCCTGGGGCCAGCATCCAACTCAGGGAGCTGTGGGGGGCAGTGGCTCTTGGATGCTCTGTTCTGATGAAGGGCTGAGCTAAGCTGGTGGCAGCAGTATATAAAAACCCTGAAGCTGACATCTCCCCACCACCTGGAGGAAGTCTGCTCTGGTTCCTGGCATCATAGAGGTGGCTGGGAAAGATTGTCTCTCTAATTCAGAAAGTTGAAGACTTCCCCATACATCTTGAAGATAAGTTTGTGGGGTGGTTTTCTTAGTAGAATACAAGGCAGCCACCACCATACTAAACAGAGAGTGAATTATTGTCGGGCCTCCCTAACCTGCTAGGAAGGTGAACATACACTCTCCTTCTCTTTTTCTAGCTCCCAACAATTGCTAGAGTTATAGGACAGGTACCTTCACATATTTCTATGTCCCTAAGAAAGTAAGGTCTCAAACTTAGCATCTTATTTTTAAAATGTTGCCAACCCATAATCTAAGAAGAGAGATGTGGAAAGTTGTGAAAATAAGCTTTAGAAAGTTAAGCCCTTTAGTAAGGAATACACATTTATTTGACAAATACATGTTCAGTGCCTACTCCAAGGCACCTTGCAAGCTGTCACAGTCTATGAAAATTGATGACAGTGACCCTGTGAAGATGTCTAACTGGCTGGGTCCAGATGCATAGAAGACAATGAAACTCTGGGGCCTTGGAAAAAGCAGAATATATTTGCTGTCTTTTAAACAAATATGGAGGAAATTTTTTTGTTAGACTAGGACATTTGCCTCAAAAAAGAATGGTTCATAGGGAAGCAATTCACCCATTTTCCTAATGGCATTCAGATATGGCTTATAGTGGAAACATAATAGATACTTGTTAAGTAAATAAATGAGCCAATCTTGACTTTCAGATTACCACGGATAATTAATTCTGCCTTAGGATATGTAGATTGAATAAACACTTAAAAGATCACCGGAGATCAAATGTGTGAGCCAAGAGTGTGCGCATTAACTAAAAGAATGTACATGCTAAGGAATTTTGCCAGGTAACCAAATCAAAATTGGAAAGAAAGTGAGCCCATCGGCTCAACTGGATGGCTTAAAGGTAACAGAAGTAAGAGTGGACTTACTCTTTTTTTTATAACTATTATTATTACTTTTCCTTGATAATCAGAAGAGCAAGGAATCTAAACCCCCTTGAAAATGCGAAGGTGCAAGTTTAAAAATGAAGGTCTCTCCCATCCTAGATACCTCTTCTAGGATGAACTCACAAACCCGATTGTCAGATGATAGCTGTAATGGCCATTTTAGAAAAAAGAGCTCCAAAATTGCTTTGAAGGGTGGACTAGGAGCCAGCAGCAGTGCACAGCTTCCCAAGGCCAGTACTTGGAAGATAATTGCAGTGATAGTTGGCAATGAGGTACATAGCACTTTTTCTAGGATGAGTTAGTAAACTTAATTGTCCAAAGTCATAGGTCCTGACCCTCTTGCAAGTGTCCCATGAACTGTGGCTTTGTGTCTATTCTCTGGGTCTCTAATTCAGCCATTACTCCCCCATCCTCCATCCTGTTGGCAAGAGGAACATTGTATTACAAACCTAATTACCCCTCCCCTTCTCAAAACCCTTCAGTAGCCCTAAAAGCAGAGCCCAAAGTCAGCATCCTATGATCTGGACTCTCCTGCCCTCAAAGGTGTACCCTCTCATACCCTCCAGGGCAGCGGCAGCTGCACCCCAGGCAGTCCTGTTGCCTCAAAAGCCCTTCTATGCCTTACTTCTTGATTTACCTAGTAAAACCTTATTCCAGTTGCAAGTCTCAAATCAAAAGTCATCACTTTTATAATATTTTCTTAGCTGTTTTGTGTTTTGTGTTTTGGCCCTTTCCTTCCCTGTTTAGACTTTTATCATACACATTATTCAACTTACTTGTTCACATGGTCGGACTCCAAACTCCCAGAGGGCAGAGGCTAGGTCTTACTCACCTCTCATTCCCTGCACGTAGTGTATCCCCTGCACGCAGCATATGATGGACTTTCAGTTTACACCAAAGGAAAGATCTTGAAAGGCTTTAGCTGAGTCTCTGCCCTGATGGAGGAAGTGCCAAGATCTAGGAGTAGAGACCAGACTGGATGGTGGCAGTGAATGGGCAGAGGTTACCAATAACTTTTTTTATACAGATTTTAATTCTCCAGGTCATGAAGCCCTAAGCAAGAAAATACAAAATCAATGCATCAAAAAGAAAATGATTAATATATTTCATAACCTAGGAACCAAGAAAAAAAATACACACACACTGACACACATATATGAACTGGGGAAAATCACCAGAAGAACAAAAAATAGGTAAAGTATTTGCAAATCATATCACAAAATCATATTGTAATTTTCTCAATATACAAAGAGCTCTCACAAATCAGTAAGAAAAACATCATTCATTTAATGAGAAGACAGAGGCTATAAATAGGTTTTCACAGAAAAAATAAAAATGATTTTTAACCACAGGAAAAGATATTTAACTGTATTCATGATTGAAGAAATGCAAATCAAAGCAACAATGAATGCCAGTTTTCAGACTGGAAAAAAAATTGTAAGTCTGCTAATCCATAGTGTTGGCCCAGGTGTGGAAAAACTTGCATTCATCAACACTTTAGTGAGGGAGGAAATTTATACAACATTTTCATAGAGAAATTTGTCAATGTCTTTAACATTTTAAGTTCACATGACTTTAATTCAAATAATTTTACTGGGAAGGGAAGAGGGAGGGGAATTGAGATGGGGAAGAGCCAGGCTGTGATTTCAGAATATATTTATTCTGCCATGACTTAAGTCCTGGGCTGTACTCCAGAATACTTGCTTGAATAGTTTGCTATTCATGGAGGCTGTTTACATTATTAGTTCTTTTCTCAGAAGTCAGGCAACATTGTTCCTTGGCTCTAGCACCAAGGAGTAGTACTTCCAACCATTAGAAAGACGATGCAAGAAATATGCCTTCAGTTTGACGTGGTTGTTGGGGTGAGTGTTGCTTGTTTTCAATAATAGGAATATGTTTATACAGCTCTTTAGTGGATATTGTTATGGCTAACTCAACATCCATTCTCCCATCTTCTTTCCTAAGAAAACTTTGGTTTTTTTTTTTTTTTTAAAGTATCTATCTTTCTTATAGACTTGTATCTCAGTGAAAAATGACCCTATGATTCCGCCCTAGCACCAGAGGTGGCTCAGATTGGTTGGTCACAGAGGTCCTCAAACTGCAGCCCATGGGCCACATGAGGTGGTGTGATTGTATTTGTTCCCGTTTTGTTTTTTTTACTTCAAAATAAGATATGTGCAGTGTGCACAGGAATTTGTTCACAGTTGTTGTTTTTTTTAACTATAGTCCAGCCCTCCAACGGTCTGAGAGACAGTGAACTGGCCCCCTGTTTAAAAGGTTTGAGGACCCCTGTTAGTTCCAAACAAAAGTCACTGGATACCCCTTTTAATGACTGGTTCAGACACGACATGTTAACTAATAGCAGAGGAGGCTACTGTGATGGGAGGTTCAGGGTGTAGGAGCTGGGCTGAAGGGAAGAAAGTGGGGCAGGAGTGGGGAATACAGCAATGGGAAATAAGTTGCATATGGTAGATTAAGCAAATAAGCAAATAAGGTAAAAATTAGAGCACCACATTTCTCACTATTGAAGTAAGGAGTTATAAACATGGAAAAGAAGAGAACTAGATTGACCCCTGTGGTGATGTGTTAGAATTGAAGACATTGGTGTGAACTCTTGGGTTTCGATATACAGACCCATCAATGTATACATAGATACAGATACAAATGAGGTATGTAGCAGGATACATTCCCTCCCCCTGTCCATAGATAGAATCTATAATAGAAGCAATAGCACCCAGGAACAATGAAGATACTTAGTATCCAAATTTTGGTTTCTAAATACCTTTCTCTACTAAATGTAGATAGAGCTTCTTAGAGAAATAGCCAGTTTTATGATTTGAACAGGGAAAGGACAAAATGAGCTGGGACATGTTATCTACCAGAAAGTAAGGATGTGCCCAACAAGTTAGGGAATATTTCAAAAGAACACAGAGGCCAGCTTGAAGTGGTTCCCACTAGCCAAGGACAGGATAATCTGAGCATAAAAATAAGTAACAACAGTTACAGATCATAACACATTGAATAAAATACAAATTCATGAGTCTATACTGATAAATATATATAGATAAATCAATATTAATATAATAAAAATTTGATAAGAAAGCATATATTCACAATATTTCAAAATACCTCCCTATAAAACACTTATTAATTATAAAGGAAATATATAGAGTGGAGAAATCAGACAGATACCATTTTAATCAAGTGGTCAAAACTAACATCTCTGGTGCTGAAACAAATCAAAATCATACACCTGGTGATACATTTAGACAAATATAATATCACTTTGTGATGTTCTTGGCAGAGATACAAAACCTAAATCCAGTCATAAGGGAACAAAAGATAAACCCAAACTGAAGAATATTTGATAAAATAACTGGGCTATAGTCTTTTAAAATGTCAAGCTCATAAAAATCAGGGATCCTATAAAAGACATTATTGGAATGGTTGGCAAAGCATGAACAGAGTTTGTGTTTTAGAATTTGGGCTGTGTAGGTAAATATTTTGTATGAAAAAATATATATACTAAATTATTTCAGTGTATGAAACTTCATGTCAGTAAATCACTCAAATAGTTCAGAAAATAATTTTTCTTAATATACAAAGAGATCATTACTAGAAACATCTAGGAAAATTTTTCTTCTTCTTCCTGAAGAGATAGTGGAAGACACTGTTTTTTCTCCTGTGAATAGTGCCAGGCATTGTGTTGAGATCCAGAACCATGTGATCATTTCACTGCAAGCAGAGGAATGCAGAGGCAAGGAGGACCACGAGGAAAGTGATACAGAGAGCTGCTGGATCAAACCAGTCCTGAACACAAGTTTCCTCTAGATCTTGAGTCACATGAGTCATTAAAAGTCCTTGTTTAAGCTAGTTGGGCTGGGTTTTCAATTATTTGCCACATCCTGACTTATACATAATTATTGAAAAAGGATGGCCAGGTCATCTGACCCCGAATCTCAGCCTTATTTAAGTGATAATTGTTATCCCATGATAAAATACTTAAGTAGAAATCACACTCCTGGATAAATAAAACCGATCTTAGGTGAGATGAGGTGGCTCATGCCTGTAATCTTAGCACTTGGGTACAACAAGATGGGTGGATGGCTTGAGCTCAGAAGTTGGAGGCTGGCATGAGCAAGAATGAGACCTTGTCTCTACTAAAAATAGAAAAACTAGCCAGATGTTGTGGTGGGCACCTGTAATTCTAGCTACTTGGAAAGCTGAGGTAAGAGGATCTCTTTAGCCTAAGAGTTTGAGGTTGCTGTGAGACTCTATCTCAAATAAACAAACAAATTAAATAAAACGGGTCCTTGCTACCCAAGTGGATGATGGGTATCTGTGTGTACAATGTATCCTCTGGAGTAACTTCACCGTCACTTTCAGATTCTAGGTAAAAGGCACACCAGAGAGTTAAGGATTCTGCTGTTTATCACATTAGGGCATCACCTCAGGCTGGGAGCCAGCCCTGAGGGAAAGACTCTTATAAGCCAGCTGAACATAATCCAAGAAAATTTTCACAACTCTGCAAAAAATGTCCCCAGGCCTTCCCTTCCTACTTAACCACCTTATTAAATGTCTGTTAACTTTACTCTTCTGATTGAATCTATCACTCTTTCCTTAGAAAACAGGAGTAACTAAAAGGTAGAGTCCTTTATCTTATGATGATGCTCAAAGCCCTCCCTAGCGGGTCCCAGTCCACACCTGTCCTCTCTGCCCCTACTCATCAGGAACGCTGTTCACATGGGGCTGTATTCCACTGCTGGAGAAGGAACTTACAAATATGGAAAGTGAGGAAACTAGATTGAACTCTGATGTTGTTTGGAATTGAAACATGGGTGTGAAATCGTAGATTTAAATATATATAGCTAGTTATAGAAATAAATACAGATGTAAATGCAGATATGTTCCAGGATATATTCCCTGTCCACCAAGAAGAACTAGAAGCAATAATACCCTAGCCCCAATGAGAACATCTAATCACTGGAAATACTGTGAACTTTTATATCTTTATGCCTATTTATACCTAACCCTACAGTTTCCTGTTAAAACACCTTTGTCATGCTCTGCCTATCACAATTCAACTGAAGTAAAATTATAAGATATAAATCATAAAAAACACATCATCAGCCAGTCACAGTGGCTCATACCTATAATCCTAGCACTCTGGGAGACTGAGGCAGGAGGAGCCCTTGAGCCAGGAGTTTGAGACCAGCTCTGAGCAAGAGAGACCCCCCCCCCATCTATATTAAAAATAGAAAAACTAGTGGGGCTTCATGGCACACACCTGTGGTCCCAGCTACCCGGGAGGCTGAGGGAGAAGGATCACTTAAACCTAGGCATTTGAGGTTGTGAGTTAGGCTGAGGCCATGGCACTCTAGCATAATGTGACAGATTAAGATTCTGTCTCAAAAAACAAAACAAAACAAATCAACAACAACAAAAACACACACACACACACACACACACACACACACACACACACACATCATCAACTATTCTTTGTTCCTAACTCTTCATCAAAGTCTGGTTGAAATAACATCTCTTGTGACACCTCTGGGATATATCTCCCATCTCTGTATTCCCATGAAAGACTTTCCATACCTTAATGTAGAGTCACTGCATCTTTCTTTGTGTTGGTGATTGTTTGCAGGCTTGTCTCCCCCCTATATTGTAAATTTTTGTAGGAAGGATCTCTTTGCTTTTCTTTGTACCCTAACCCCTAGCACAGGACCTGAAAAATATTAGGTGCTCAATAAGGGTGTTTTGAATTGGAGAGAATCTTTCTCCACAAAACATACTGGAGCTAATTGGCCTGCCTCCACAGCCAGTCCCTGGCCTTGCCCTCATTAGCTCTGGACTCTACCCAAGGAAGCCAACCATTCATAGGGAATCCAGGACAAAACTGTTCGAGCCCTTTGTTCCGGCCCTATTTCTATAAAATATTTCACTTTGCTGAACAGGAGGCAGTCTTCAGAGAGGTAACATGCCTGCCTGCCAGGTCTTTCTTAGAAATGTTTCACTGGATGCTTTGCTTTTGCTGCAGAATAAGCCTTGCTCCACTTTGCAGCTGCAGGTGCTTGATGCATGAAACAATTGTTCGTGTTTTGATGCTGGCTTCCTTGGAGTTTGGCTGGGCTAGGCTGAGCAAGCTCCCTGGCAGGGTGACAAAATGATCACATTCTGGCTCCCACCAAGGATTGCAGAACTCCAAATATTTTGTACTAAGGGAAGCTCCTGCCCAGGAAGAAAGCTATTGTGAGACAGATGAAAATCCCAGTATCCTTGGCTTGTGGAGTTTTCTTCATCAACTATGTAGCCAACAATGAGAGGCAGACAGATGCTTTTCAGCCCAAGGCCCTGAGATGGATAGAGGCAGTGACAAATCTTCCCAATGAGGTCCCATCTGACTTTGATGAAGGCCTGTATTCATTTTTGATTGTTGCCAGAACAAATCCCCACAAATTCAGTGGCTTAAAACAATACCCATGTATTATCTCACAGTCTGTAGCTCAGAAAGTCTTGGTACAGCGTGGCTTCCCTGGGTCCTTTTTCTAAAGTCTCATGGAATGAAATCAAGCTATCTGTAAGAGCACATTTCTTACCATAAACCCTAAAAAAGAATCTGCTTCCATGTTCACATAGACTGTTGGCCAAATTCAGTTCCTGATTCTTGGCTGGCTGTCAGCTGGGGCCAGCCTCACTTCCTAGAGGCCTCTCTTAAATCCTTCCATGTGGCCCTTCCCACTCTAAACCAGCAACATCACACTGAATCCTTCTCACAACTAGAATTTCCCTGACTTCCTTTCTGCTGCCTCTCTCTCTAACTCCACCCAGAGAAGGTTCTCTGCTTTTAAAGGCTCAAGTAATTCAATTGTTCTCAGATGGATAGTCTCCCTATCTTAACATCAGTAGCCTACTTACTTCTGCAAACTCCCTTTGGCCATGTAAAGTAATATGTGCCTATGTTCTAGGTATTAGGGTGTGGATAACTTTGGGGGGCTACATAGGACCTACATTTATATCACAAAAGTAGGACTCCACCTGGCATAAATTTAATTAGGCTTTTTTCTTGGAAGGATACAGCTGGTCTTTTACAATTTGCAGGAAAAAATTTGAATCCCCAAATATAGAAAATCTCGGCCTTTGAGCATATTTCTGAGACACATTACTATTTATCCTTAGGCTTCTGGAATTATACCCACAGCCAAACCCCAATCTCTGGGAACTGCCATGGGCCACCAATAGAACCAGAAGTCCAAGAGGTCCCCTGGGGCCAGGTGACAGACCAGGATTAGAGCACAGGGCGCAACCAGGCCCTCGCTATTAAAGGATATGCATTTAAAGCTAGGAAAAAAATAGGCTGAAAAGAGTTTTCAAGGCAAAATTCCCATTTCATGATGGCATAACCACAGCCTAGCATTTGGGTCACATCTAAGCTAAGCTGGAAAACTGGTGATGGTCACAATTCTAATGGAGGCAGCCAATCTCTGTCACCACCAGAACTGGGGAGATCTAGTTTCAGGTGTTTGGTCCAACCAAGGGAAATTGAGATTCAAGAGAAGAAGTCTATTCTCTGGAAGAACTGAAGTATCAGGTAAAAACTATAAAATAAGGAATAAATGCATAAAATGGGTTTCTATATTAAAAAAAAAAAAAGCCCAATAATGAGATCAGCTAGATAAGAATAGGTAAGCCCTAAAGTACTCCTGTTATGAAATTGAACCAGATCTATGGAGGTTTGGGGAAAAATTAAAAACTTTAGAGAGAAGAAAAGGGAGTCACTTAGAGGCCCTGGTCTGGTCCCTGCCAATGTGACGGTGCACAAGTCACATCCCTGCCCTCAAGGATCCTATAGTGTAGTGTAGATCCACTATTCCAATACATGGCAGGGCTATGGCAGCACACAGGCAGGACAAGAAAGGCTTCTAAAAGAAATGGTTCTGCATAGAGACCTAATGGTCAGGGAAGAGTCAGGTTGATAAATAGGTGATCTCCAGCAAAGATGTGACAGACTTAGGATAGGGTTTTTTTTAGGAGTTTGACAAGTACCGTATATACTCGAGTATATACGGTAGTTTAGTAAAGACAAGGTCTATGTCATATGAAGACCACTTTCCTCCTTCTAAAATCTCACTCTCCAATACTTGATTTTCACTCTAGTATTTGAACAGTGTTTTAAACCTGTGTTATTGCAACAAAAATGTCCATAGTGGGCTAAAAATATCTCTTTCCTTTCCCCCAAGCTCCAAGGATAGTGTCAAGATTTAAGATTATCTGTTAGCTCAGTATTTTCTATCAGCACGAAAAGAGTTGGCACCAAGGCCAGTCCTTCAGACACTTCTTCTATTTGCTGAGGTCCAGCTCACTTCTGGGCCTCCTGGTGGCCCCAAGTGCAATCATGACTGGCTCTGTTCTAAAGCTCCTAGTTTGGAAATGATTCTTAGACCATCTCGCCATACCCTTCTGTTTCTCAGAAATTACTTCCACCCAGGTAGTTATATGCTTTATTTTCACCACTGAGTCTACCTTTCATCCATCTACTCCCAGCTTGATTTGTTTAGCCATGATCTCTGTACAATCTGAACTGTCAGGACAATCACCGTATTTAACAAACATGGTCCAAACCATAAAGCTATGCACTCCATGGCACCAAGTCAGGTATGTTAATTGCTTGAAATTTAGTTGGACCAGAATAAGAAAAACTAGAATACTTGAGAGTTAAACATCTACTTCAAAGTAAATTTCATTATTGAAAATAAATGTTCTAATGTTGTGCCTTCTGTTTCATATCCATTTTCTAATGTTGAGTCAAGGGAATCCTGTTTGGCAAGCAATTGTCATACTCTGCTCTCTCTAAATAACACTCAAACATCCCCTGATAAGTGTATCAAATGTCTTTCTCTGAACTTTCAGCATGCTTGGAATTATCTATGGCTCAAGCCTATCCAAGTTTCCAAGTTTTGCTAATAATACAGATGAGCAAAGACAAGCAGGAACAATAAAGTGGCATCACCAAAGAGCACTAACTCTGAGGGGCCTGCCTACTGTGGCTTGTCTTCCCTCCTGCCTGCATGCAGTCCCATGAATGGTGGTACTAGAAATCTGTCAAGCCTCTGAATGATTAGTCTGGATTCTCCAGAGAAACAGAAGAGATAGGATGGGATGGCGAGGGAGGGAAACAGAGTTTTTTAAGGAATTACTCACACATTTATGGAGATTGGCAAGTCCTGACAGGGTGTCCTGTAGGCTGGGAACTCAGAGAAGAGCCATACTTCAGTTCAAGTCCAAAGGCCATCTGCTGGCAGAATTCCCTTTTGCTCAAAGGAGGTCAGTCTTTTGTTCTATTTAGACCATCAATGGATTGGATAAGACATACCCACATTTTATAGGGCAAACTGCTTTACTCAAAGTCCACTGATATAAATGTTAATGTTATCCAAAACACTCTCACAGAAACATCCAAAGTGATGCTTAACCATGTATCTGGGCACCATGGCCCTGCCAAGTTGACACATAAAATTAACCATCACAGCCTCTAATTTGGACATTCTTCTTTTCCTTCATTGACAAATGCCACCAGGTCTTCCTCTCCTCTTTGTGGCTGTCCCACCTCTTGTGGTTCTTCTGCCTCATATCTGGCTGAAGAGAGAACCCAACCTCTCTACTTCGTTGGACCGAAGACATTTATCCCATTTTATCTGCAAGGTTTTGCAACTAATCATGACCAGAAACAAAACATAACAAAAATTGCAAGCGAGGAGGTCCCAGGGTTAGATAATTATGCTGTGTTCTTCCCATCCTTTCTGGCCCCCTTTCTGAGATGGTAACTGGAAACTTCAAGCTTCTGTTGCCTACTTATAACCTTGAAGGTAGACCTAGTGTAGCCAGTGGTCTCTGAACACCTCAAGTTCCAACAGAGCAAAATAGAAGCTAATGCCAAGGCCTTTGTCTTGCAGAGGATTGTTTGCAAAGCTGAGGAAACTTTCAACTGCTTCCCCTGACCTTGTTCTTGTAGGGTTATTCCTTTGGGACATATCCTACCTGGAGGCTTGTCGCTAGACAGGAATTTATAAAATCTTCAGAACATTACATGACTATTTCAAAGAGACTAAATAGTGAAGGTTTATAACTGGACAGGAAATATAAAGTTAATCCTTTCTCCTCCTCCTCCACCTCTCACTTCATACCAATCAAGTCAGGAATTCTACCTTTTCCGGAAAAGAGAACAACATAGTGGCACTTGTGCCCTGCCCTTCCTCTCTCCCATACCCAGCACCCTACACCTTCTAGGGCTCACCTTCCAACCCTTTCCACAGCCAACCCAGGTGAGCAAAACTGCAGGACATGGTGGGTTTTTCTCTCATCTTAATTATCGAGAATCCTGTAGGACTTTTACCATCATTATTCTAGAGGGGGATGTTGGGGACAGGTAGGGAATGGGGTAAGAAGGAAAACCAATCACTGCTGAGACAAAGAAAGAAAAGTGGGCAGTTGCTGAGACAGAAGACACAGATAGTTCTTTAGCTTGGACACGAGCAAGGTAGGGAAGGTGGGCTATTCTGGGCTACTATAAAAGCAGAATTACCCAAGATTGTGGTTGGAAAGTTTTAGAAACAGGCACCACTCAACTTCTAAGACCCCCACAGAAGGGAATGTTCAGTAAGAACTTTTTTAAAGAAGAAGCCGGTCCTCGTCCCCTGATTAATCAATGCCCTATTGATATCTAGGAGACGTTCCAAAGGGGAAGCTAGGTAAGAATAACTTCAAGTTAGCTTGATCAAGACCCTAGGTGATACATAATTCTGTTGTCTCTCTAATTAGATTAGGTGACCTGAGCTCAAAAAGCACATTTTAGAGGTCAACCACAGTGGCTCACGCCTGAAAACCTAGCACTCTGGGAGGCCAAGGCAGGTGGATCACTTGAGCTCAGGAGTTCCAGATCAGCCTGAGCAAGAACGGGATCCCATCTCTAAACATAGCTGGACATCATGGTGGGCACTTGTAGTCCCAGCTACTTGAGAGGCTGAAGTAAGAAGATCACCTAAGCCTAAGAGTATGAGGCTGCTGCGACCTATGACACCACAGCATTCTACGAAGGGAGACAAAATAAGACTATCTCAAAAAAAAAAAAAAAAAAAGGACATTTTATATTTCCTTCTCTCTATCACACTAACATATACCTTTCATAAAGTAGTGCTCAATATTCTTTTTTATTTGACTTGTCCATCTTTTTCTGGGTTATTTCATTAAAGCTAAATATTTTAAATTTAAATTTAATGTCAAAAATGCTGGTTAAAAGAACTATACTATTTTTTAAAAGAAAACCCCATTAAGCCTATGTATGTATTGGCTTACTCACCGCGGCCAAAGTCATCTGATGATGTTGTATCTCCACCTACTCCACTAGACACATGGAAAAACTTAATAGATGGCTCTCCTTTATCTTCCTGGAATGACCCTAATGACATAAGACTGATTTACTGAAAAGCATTTCTTCTCAATTGCTCAAAGATCCTCTACATCCTCTGAATCAGGAACTTAACACGGCATTACGTTCTACAATATTTCTTCATTTGTTTCTGTTTCTGTGTACACGTGAATGTACACAGACAGGATGAGCAGACAAATTAAAGATGCTGTTTTGTGTTCAAACTAGAAAAAAAAAAAAAAAAAAAAAAAGACCTTAGGTGAAAGAAACACATAAACATGAGTTAAGAAATGCATAAATATTAGAAGTAGGTGGGGGAGAAGCTAGGAATTAGGGAATAAATACAAGGAGAAAGCTTGTAAGGGGTCCTTCCTCATTTGTGAGGAAGGGACCCACAACGTCTCTCAAGTGTGTTCTGTCTACTTATAAACATCTATCTGCTTATAAATTTAAGTGTGTTATATGCCAATTGCCTGCACTGCTGTGTGGCTTCCTCTTTTCACACTATCTCTGATGCTGCCAATGCTGTTCCCTCTTTTTGTGCTGAACACATCCAAATGCTTTCAGATTCTGGGGGCTGCTTGCTAGTGGCACCCAGAGAAAGCCCAAACCAGAGAAAGCTGAAGGAAAAAAAAAAAACACACACACACACACATGTAGAATCTAAAGGACCATGGAAATCATCAGAAGAGGCCACAGGGTGAAAATGTCTGTGGAGGGCTTGTTAATTCATCTCCCATTGTGTCTTCTTTTCCACCATCACACAAATGAGTCTAGAACTTCACCACTGAAGGCCTAGTGGCCCTGGTTGCCTCCCTACAGGCCTCAATGTCATCTGTTTCCTCTACACGTTCCCTATCCCTACACATGCCTCTTGGGTTATGCCTCTTCAAAGCATCCCCTTCAGAGGAATATTCCCCATTCAGACCTTTCTGTGGGTCTCCAGTTCTTGCACAAGACCTTCCACTATCTCACCATAATCTCTCTTTCTCATACCTTCACTTACTTATTCATTCAGATACACACCAAGCACCTGCTATGTGCCAGGCCATTGAGATTCAGCTCAGGGGTCAGCCAAGGTAGATACAGATTCTGCTTTCAAGGAAAGCTGTAGGCCTAGCTGGGAAGCTGGAGACACCATCAAATGATGCCAATGACACGTGATAGACTGACCAGAAGGAAAGCTAAGGTTCTCAGGTCCCCTCCTCCACCTGTGTGGGCAAACACTGTGCTCCCACTTGGCTGGTTTCCTCATCTATCCCTGGAAATATGACTCATTCTTTCCTCTGAGCCATTTACTCAACCTTCCCCTCCCACTAGGGTTGCTTCTCCTCCCATCCAAACCCATCTGTCCTACAAGGCTCAGATTGTCCTGCCTTCTTGGCCGAGGTTTTTCTGATCCATGAAGCCTCAAGGACTCCTCATTTCCATTTACCCACAAACACACACAATGAGCCCAAAGCAAAGCCTTCTATGTGCCACAAATCGTTCATCCCACGTTCCAAGGAGTCATGACAGGAATCCAGGTCCCCATTCTCCTGGCTCACTGGACTGGGTGAGATGAGAGATCACATATTCCTCTACCCCTACCCAGCCCACAAAGCTCAGCTCAGGGCACTGTGCATACTGCCTATCTCTTCATGACACTCCACCAACATTCATTATCAGGCTGCGAGAAGAGGAGTACCTTGCTGAGTGCCTCCAGCTCATCCAGTCACCTGAAGGGTGTGACCTGGCCTGTCTCCCTCAGTCTTCACAGCTTCCTCCCACCTCTGCCTCCACAACCAGGCCCCCAGATCAGGCGCTACTTCCCTATTGGGGACCACTGTCTTCCTAGAGAAGGCACCACCTGGACTGCAAACAATAAGCACATTCAAGGACCCCATCTCAGGCTCCTCCAGCCCATCAGTTAGAGCCTGTGATCAAACTCCTTATTTATCTTCCTGCAATGTACCATGGAAGTTGGCTTGCAATACACAGAGAGCCCCCAGGACAAAAGCAGTGGCACATTAGGTGTATGCTGGCTGGACAGGTGGGCTGGGGCTAAAATTCTAGCTCTGTCTCTGCCACGAGTATTTGGAGCTGTCACTTGCCATGGCTTATATGTCAGGTACTAAGCAAAATTCTTCACATACTCTATTTCACCAAATCCTCTAGTCACTAGAGTCTGGCCTACAATAAGGTCAGTAGTTCTTATGGTGCCATGTCACTTCATTGAGGGCCACGGATGAGTGACTCTCAGCTTCTCTGTAGAGCACTTGTGTCAGCTGTCAGGGGCCTGCTCAGCTCTAAGCAAAAGACAAAGGAAAGACAGGTGCCTGAAGGGGAAGACCTGTTCAGGTGAGAAGGGACCCCAATCTATGACACAGGAGCTCTGCCTTTCTTCTCTTCTAGAATTGCACACACATAAGATGGCCGTCTCCACACGCTCTTTCATCTGGTTCCATACCATCTTCATTATTCCACCAGGCCCTATAGGATGTGGTGATTTCACCCTACCTCTCCACATAGAAACACACATGCACAAACACATGTGCACATCTACTCTTAACTCTTCTTATCTCACAATCACGGAGTGACAATGCCAGAGTCGCCACAGAGATTCTCTAATGGGCAATGGGATAGTGTTTCTCCACGACATTAAGCCATTCATAAAAATAAAATTGGGAGGTTGAGCGGGCCTGTCATTTCTAAGACTGCCTCTCTCTCTTCCCTTCTGATTCCTATCAACTGATGCTTAACAGTCATACTTTGTAATCAACTTTTCCCATTCATGGATCTAAGAAGCTACCAGCACACCCCAGGAGGCCAGCTCACTCACTGGAGATGGGAAAGGTGGCCACCACCAGTGTCCACTCTACCTTCAGATTCCGGACTCCTCTCAGATGCATGACTCTCAAGTACCTCATATGTCTTCTTCTGAGAGATGGTTTCAGCATAACTTTAGGAGGGGAGCACGGAGCAAAGCATCAGCAGTGCTAGTAGACCCTCAACTCTCCCTTATCTCCAGGGATAAAGACCTTCTTCTGTGTGTATGGATTGGGAGCCTCTCCTACTCTCAGTTCAAAGCATGTTTGGTAATCAAATTGCCATTTTCATCTAACCTTCTTGAAAGTTCCCCCACGCTTATCACTCTTGCCTTACATTCTCATTCTTGCTTCTTTCATTTCTCAGGATAAAGTGTTATATAAAAACTAGGGCTCTGAGGTTAGCCTGCCTGGACTCTAGCCCTTTGCTACCCACTAGCAAAGTATGGGTATGACTTACTCTCTCTTGGTACCAATTTCCTTTCAGTTAAATGGGAATATGATAATACCTGGCCAGAGTAAAGATGACATGAGATAATCCTTACAAAACGCTCAGCAGAGGGACTGACAGATGCATACTAGTAAGAACTGTGTATGGATTATTTATTATTCTTTCTCACGTAGAGTCAGAGGCATTTGTCTCTATAGTGGTTCTCCCCACCACCTGTTACAGGTTTTAGCAACAAAGATGAATCATGTAGCCAAGGCCTATTCAACAAGCAAGTCTACTTCCTGGAGCTGCTTAAAACCAGACATGATGGGCTTCCTCACAAAATGCAGGACTGGCCCAGTCCCCAAAAGCCAAATAATTTCTTCATCTATAAACTGAAAAAATGTTAGATAATCCTTTGATTCTGGCTCAGATTGGCTTCTTCTCCCTTTGTCCTACGCATGTGCCTGAGCCCTGCCCTGTTGACTTTGCCTCTCACAGCACTCCTCCCTGTGGACCAAAACCCACCCAGGGCTCCCCCCCTTCTAGGCCTTGTCTCTTGCATCACGGTACCAGCCCCAGCCTCTTTCCAGCTAGCGGCAGGAAATTTCCATTCAGATGTCCCACTAGCACCTCACCCCAGCAAGTAGGAAACAGATTGTTACCCAACACATGTACTTACCCTTTTTCCATTCATGTCACTCTCAGTCTCTTTGTCACTGGGGCTTGAAATCCTAGGCTGTCTCTGTTTCTACCTGCAGCCCTCAGTTAGCTCTGTAACCAACACCTGCTTTTCTCTGAGCATCACTTGCCCTTACTTTCCACTTGACCTACAAGCTCTGCATGTCTGGCCCTTCTCTCCACCTACCTGGGCCTCCTGCACCAGCCCTCAGTCTTCTCCACCCACCTCCAGACAATCGTCTGTACAGTCCAGCCTATGTACTGCCATCAGGCTGACCCTTGACTCAGGCATTTTCTGGTTCAACATCATTGTCTTCCTTATTACCCATGAGACAAAGTACACTGTCACTAGTCCTGGCAGGTGGGGATCTCCTCAATTCTACCTTGGTTTAACACTCTCCCTCTAATCAACCACTGACCCAGTCAAATAGGTGTCACCTCATTCTCCATTCACCCTTTGTCCTTGTTGCCTTAAGCTTTTGCAACCTGTTCTCTCAAATCCAATTTCATCCTCAAATGCTGGTGATTCTTTAAGTTCCTACAGCTCCAAATCCTTGCTGACAATTAGTATTTTCAGAATTTTTAGTTTTTGCCTGTCTCATATATAACACTCTCTCGTGGTTTCAGTTTGCATTTCCCCAATTATCAATGAAGTTAAGTTTGTTTGCATGTTCATTGGCCATTTGGATTTCCTCTTTGGTGTTGTGCCTGTCCTGTTGCTAAGCCCATTTTTCTACTGGATTATTTCTTTTTCTTATTGATTTGGTAAAGTTCTTTCCATGTATTTGACACCCTCACCATCTGCCAGTTTACAGATGTGTTACAACTATCTTCTCTCACTGTATGCTTGTCTTTTTACTCATTTATGACATACTGTACACGTCTGCTCCCTCTAATGTAGTTCTGTACTTAGAAACTGAGAATTGTGCTTGTCCCTAAGCCCATTTAATTGTTATTGCTGTTTCCATAACAAAATAAGTTGAATGCTTTGGGGGAAACTTTATAAAAAGACAGTTGTTTAGTATATTTATATGGACAGCTAAAACTAGATATAGTTGATGTAGATATAGAATTAAGTATGGAAATGTAATTATAAAAGAATTGGGATTAGAGAAGAGTCAGAAGAATCTAGAAAGATTCTGTATTCATTTTTCTTCACAAGTGTTTTTAAGACCTCTAACAAATTTCATGTTAAAGACCCTGAAACTGGAATTTGTGAATGATCTCTTTTGTGTGTAAATTAGGTCAAGGAGACCATGCCAAACTCTACTCAGCAAACCTAAACACAAAGAAAAGAACCCAAAGATTGGTGAATAAATCTACATTTAAATGTTTTGAGGTAAACTAAAATATACTATAAGAGCTCATTTTTGAGTAATTCTCCACTTTAATTATTTTTTTCAAATTAAATATTCAATAATTGGTTTCATCCATATCAGATAAAAGGGCTACAAGCCAACACAAGTCATGCTTTTTATTATTATTTTGTATACCACATTTAAATAGTCCAGCATTTGTCTTTTTATTGTGGTAAAATAGTCATACCATAAAATTTATAATTTTAACCATTTTAAATGTACATTTCAGTAGCATTAAGTACATTCACATTGCTATGCAACCATCACCATTATCCACCTCCAGAACATTTTTTATCTTCCTCAACTGAAACTCTGTATCCATTAAGCAATGACTCCTGTCCCCTTCTTCCCCAGTCCCTGGCAGCCACCCTTCTACTTTCTGTCTCTAGGAATGTGATTACTCCTGTAAGTCGAATCAAACAATATTTGACCTTTTTGTGTCTGGCTTATTTCACTTAACATCTTTCCTCCAGGTTCACTCATGTGTCAGAATTTTCTTTCTTTCTAAGGCTGAACGATACTCTATTCTATGGACATACCACATTTGGTTTATCCATTCATCTGCTGATGAACACTTGAGTTGTTTCCACCTTTTGGCTATTATGAGTAATACTGCTATGCACATGGATGTACAAATATCTATTTGAGTCCTTGCTTTTACTTCTTTTGTGTATGTACCTAAAAGTAGAATTGCTGGACTATATGGTAATTCTGTGTTAAATTTTTGAGGAATGCCATACTCCAGTATTTGCTTTAAATATGAAGATTCTGCTTCTTCAGAGAGTTTGTAAATCCCCATCCCACAGGCTTCAGTTCATATGCCATACTGTCTCTCAAGACTGTCTTAAAGACCAGTTCTGAGTCATAGATCAATCTGATACCAAGCTGGAAGGGATCCTAGAAGTCATGTAGGCCAATCCCATCATCTCATCAAAGAGAATGTGGCAGCCCAGAGAAGTGATGTGACTTGCCTATGGCCACACATTGGGTAGAGAATCAGGGCAGATCCTGGGCCACGCCAATGCTGTGTCCACCAGACCACAGATGATGCTCCTGACAAAACAGGTGCTCAAATCCCTGCCTATGGACATATGGCCCTCAGAGAAGGAAGTGCTTTGAATCAAGCTTGTCTTCACCCAGCCTGGTTGCAAGGATAAGGCCCTGCTGCATTGCACAAGGCCTGGGAGGGCCTGATGCATACCCCACGTGGCCTTGTGGGCCACCACACCCAGGCCCACCCCAGCTTGCCTGGGTCCAGCCAGCCAGTCTACCTCAAGGTGTCTGGGCCCCACTTCACATAAGCCTGCTTTCTGGTTTTCCTTTAGAGCATTTCCTGTGATGCCTGCCTTACCTTCTGGTCTGTGTTATTCTCTGTCAGTGACCTATCCTTCTGCTAAGTCTGAAACACACACACATACAGACAGTAGCTTGCGAAAGGTTTGCTGTTTCTATATCACCTATCTCAGTGGTGGGTTGACCGGTCCCTGGCAAAATGAAAAACAGTGAAGCTATCTTTCTTTTCCCATTTAATTTTATTTCTTCTCCACTTCGGCTTCCTTTTCCAAATTTCCAGGATCCTGAGGGCAACCCCAGGATATCAGACACTTCTACCACAGCATCCAAACTCACCATGACCTCCAGGTGACCTCCACAGACAACACACTTTTCTCCAAACTCACCCCTTTGAAACTGACAAGCTGCCTGTCTCCCATGCTCTCAGGAACCTTCCATACTGAAAGCAGATAAACACATTTTTTCCCAGTACCAGTAATGAAACTGTTTACACATAGTCAGATGGGCTTTACTGTACCAAAATCAATTTCTTGTACATTATTTCAAATTACTCCAACCATGGTCCTGTAGAAATATGTGAGGAAAAGATAAAAATGTTTATTTCATTGACAAGAACACTGACACTAAAGAAGGTAAGTGCATTGCCCAAGAACACACAACCGAGACTCCAGACTGCAGATCCATTCATGCTCCATGCAGGAGTTCTCTAGGGGCTAATGCCAGACAATGGGAAGATGGATAAATCTTCACAGGGTATCAACACCTCAGCACAGGACTCTCAGGGATGTGACAGTTTGACACAGGAGTGGCTCTCCAAAGCTGGCAACTGCAGGGATTTGGGAAGACTGGTGAGATGCAATGGGGGGGGCGGAGGGGGGCGGGGGGGGAGTGTCCCTTCTATAAGGTCTTTCAAATTCTACCAAGACATTAATTGCCTAAAACTCAGAATGTCAGAGCCTTGCCCTGGGGCAACAGCCTCTTGAGGAAGTGCCTGGGCCTGAGCAGGTAGATTCCAGCTCCTCTATGACAACCTAGATGAAGGGCCAGGGTGGAGGAGGGTGTGAAGGCGCCAAGGATGCCCATGCTTCTGCAGGCTTCTGGGCTGTGGGCCTGCTGCCCCAACTTAACTCCAAACTTCTCCTGTGAACCTGCTAAGCAAGGAAGGCTGCTGCTGGGAGAAGATGCTAGCAATCGGGGGAGGGGCGATACCTCTCCCCTCCCACCTCAAGAAATCCTCTTCCTAATGCAGCAGAATGCAGAGATGGAGGTGAGGCCTCTGCTCTAAACTGCAAGACCCTGGCCCAGCAGCAGCTCTCAGTGGGAGCTGCCTTCCTGTCACCCAGGCCCTGGGATACCCTGGGGAAGGAGGTGTGCAAGGAAGACTTCGCTTTGCCCTGTGGCTCTGAGGATGGCCCTCCTTAGATGCATGCATCTTGCTGAGCTCTGGGTAGGATAACAACAGATGAACAAGGAGTCATTTTTCTGATTATCCTCCAGGCAACACCCAAGTGGTGTTTTAAACTCAAGCTGCATATTACAATACTTGGGGTGTCTTTAAAACACTGGCAGCCAGCTCTCCCCTTCCAAGAGATTCTGATATAATCATCAGTGGGTGTCCTAGTGGCAGAACATCAAAGGCTTCCCCAGGTGGTCCTAATGTGCACTTAGACCCCTGCCCAGTAAAATTGCCTACAGGGGCTGCGTTTTGAAGGACAGAGAAGGTGGCAAGCTCAGGCCATGCTTGGAGGCTCAGGGCATGAGAAGGAGACCCTGGCCTGAGGGAGGCCAGGATGAGGGAGCTGGGGCTCCTGAAGAGAAGGGGTACAGACAATATCCTAGAATGCGCCACAGCTCTTTCACCATGGCCTTGCTGAGTACTGAAGATGGGGTACCTGAGCTCTGAGCATCCATGAGGAAGAGGACTAATGGGAAAGACTTGAAGGAAGAATGTGAATGTGCACCGATTTGATGCTGCCATGTGAAAATGAAAGAATTATTATTCATACAGCACAGTCACAGTTTACACATCACTTATCTTACTGGAATCCCCCAGGAGCCCTGGGAGAGAGGCAGGGCACACACCAGCATCTCCATCTTTCACAGCACAGGAAACAGGCTGGGAGGATTGGGTAAGGTCCCACTTCCCTGATGGTGCAGAGGCAGAGCCAGGCTGGAATTTGGCCTTGACACAGCCAAACTACTCCCGCAATCACACTCCCCAGGGGAAAACTTCAGTCATGGTGATTTCTACCAAAACCCCGGCCACAGCATAACCATGCTCATTCATGAAGCTCAGAGATTTAGCCCAGGTGACTGACTCATTCCTGTTTCCCCAGAACTTCCCAGTCCTCACAGGGAAAGTCCCATGTCCCAGGAACCCCCTTAGATCTGGGCAAACCCAGATTTGTCCCTTATATGAATAGAATATGTTCAACATTTTTATATATTTGAAATGTACACAGAAAAGATTATATGTTTTCTAATAAATGATTCAGATACTCTTAGGCATATATGGAGAGTTGCCACATTATATCCTAATATTTAGATAAATCTTTCCTTGATATGTGACTTATTTATAAGAATCCAGTGACAATAATTAAAGATTGTTGTTCAAAATACCTCATTGTACCTATATGCATCTTACTTTTACATTTTGTCTTAATTCTGTACTTTACTTACAAACATCCATGTTTGGTTGATTTATTAATTATATTTCACTTATAAAATGAAAAGATTCTGCTAGCATGTGTCTCTCAGTTAAGCCCTTCTATGGGAAGCCAGCTGATTAGGAAGCCATAAACAGGGACAAACATCCTCTTGCGGACCATGACCCCTTTGGCTCTCTGGTGATGTCTAAGTCTCCTCAGAATACTATTTTAAAATGTATAAAAGAAAACACAAAATATTATGAAGGAAATATAGCTTTTAAAACATTAAAACAGATTTGTGTTATAGTACTATGTGTTTTCTTATTAGCACATTAAATAAGGTCCAGTGGCAGCTCTAATAACCACCATGATTTTGAAATGGTAATGAGTATAAATGATATCCCAAGGTATCTGCAACAACTGTAGTGTGAAATGAAAATGTGTGTGATTTCTATTGGCAACAAAGTCATGGGTACTACAGATATTGTGGTTTGTTAGCGATGCTCAGAAATTAAGGAAATGCTAAACTTCAATGAGTAATCAGTACAAATAAAGATAAATTTTCCTTCTCATCCAAGGCCATGAACTCCTTGATGTCAGGTTCAGAACCCAAACCTAAAGGTTTTACCATGTACCTTTGAATCCTAATTACATTTCAAGTTCTTGGGACATTTCCCAAAATGTGTTCATTGGAGTATCATTTTTAGAAAATGATAATAGCGATCTGTTACAGGTTAATTTGTGTCCACTCAAACATGTGTTGAAGTCCCAACCCTTGATACTTGTGATTATGACCATATTTGCAAAGAGGGTCTTGGCAGATGAAATCAAATTAAGATGGGGTCATACTCGATTAGGATGGGTCCTCATCCAATATGACAAGTACCTTTGTAAGAGAGAAGAGAAGACATAGAGACATACAGGAAGAGCATACGTGATGATGGAGGCAAAGATCAGACTGATGATGTGCCTACGTCCCAGGCCACCACCAATTGCTGTCAATACCAGAAGCTGAGGAACAGCTCCTACTCCTAGAACCTTCAGACAGAGCCTGGCCCTGCCAACACCATGATTTCGGACTTCCAGCCTCCAAAACTATGAAAAAATAAATTTCTATTGTTTTAAGCCAACTGATTTGTGGCACTTTGCTATGGTAACCCTAGGAAACTAGGGTCTCCTGTGGGGAAAAAAATAATTTGAGGTCAAAACATTTAGGAATCCAAGAGCATTAAAGTTTCCCTTTTAAAGATATGTGATACACCCTGGCTATCAGTGATTCTGAAGACGACTCACAATCAAGTGCCAGTTTAACCTAGCTAGGGTACTAGGGTACCCCCAAGTTTGTTTAGCCCTAAAACATCTTATTTGTGGTACAGTTAAATAAAGATGTTTGGTGGAAATAGGAGTACAAAAACAGACCATCAAATAAATGTACAAAGGAACTGAAAGCCTTATAGAAAAGTGTGGGAAGCAGCATCCCCAAAGCACATCAGGAAAGTGGGGACACCAGCAGCATCCCCAAAGCACAGCACCATGGAACAGATGGGGCCTAAGACTCAGTTCATTTCTCCCACTGTGTTTTGTTGTCCAAAACACAGACACAGCCCTCATGCGTGCATATCTGGGAGAAAAAAGTTATTATTTGATACCGAATGCTTTTAGTTGGAGTCATACAAATTTCTTTCTGAGTAAGCCCAGTCTGTAGTTCCCCGCTACCTAAAAGCTGGGTTCTACCTTCCTAACCATTGAACTGAATTTCTACTCTTGAAATTGAAGGTGGCTATTTTAAATTATGAGTGGGACCCACTAGGGGTCCCACTGAAACCAGTTCATGCTCCTGAAAAGTGACAGTCCCTCAACAGCTTCCCTCTAGGAGACAGGCAATCTCCCCCACCCACTCAGCCATGGTGGAGAAACCAAGCTGCACCCGCATAGGCAGAGCACCTATTACTGCAGGACATCTCCAGGAAGACCATGAGCTTTGACCTCAGGGGTAATGACTGAGTGGGTCAGGTTGTCTGCACCCAGGGCATGGAGCCCTGCTCTTTGGAGAATATACAAGGAAAGGGAAAGAAGTGCAATAGAGCAAAGGCCAAATGCACCCTGAAACACTTGCTTCTCACCCCAAGATCTTTATGTTTTAATTGTGCCTATACAGTTGCCTAATTTCAGTTTTTAAGCCACCAAATTGATGCTATTTGGGAGCCAGGCTCTCGAGAGATTATCAAACATCCAGAATTTCCACGAGCCAGTTGTTAAAACTATTGGCAGTTTAAAATTGGCCATAGTGAGAGTATTTTTATACCATGGAAATTGGCAAATGTTGTAAACCAAGGTTGTTTTTTATTTTTCCAGTGTGCTGACTTCTACCAAGTCATTCTCCCTTGGCTTTACAAAGAGTTTGCCTCCCTCCAGCATGGTCTGCCAAATTCATACTGGAGTTGTGGACAGCTGCCCCTTTCTGTCTTTCTAACTTTAGCCCATGAATCTGTCATCTCCCTATGGGAACCACTGTTCTTCTGCCCTGCTCTCTGGTAATCTCCTCCCACATGGAGCACAAAGTGGAAATGAACCCCTCGTGGCCAGAAAACAGGGACCTCAGAAGCACTGCTTCTCCAAATCAGCAGCACCAGAGGCTTCATGGCTTCATATCGTTTCATGCCCAATATCAAATGGTTCATAAAAGCAGGAAACACTGAAAGTGCTATCCTTGTTACCCCACTGTCTGTGGGAAAGAGAAGCTCTATCTTCCAGCAGTGGTAGCTACCACCCTTCTGCCAGGCTGCCCCCACCTGGAACCTGTCCTTCCCAGGTAGAAGCATCTCAACTTCACTCCAGATGGTGGGAAGCCTGACCAGTAGGGTAAGTTAACCAGCTCCCACAGGGTGCTGAGAATGAATGACTCTAATGTGTGTCTCTTCAGTTGCTTAAACTCTCTGCTCCTTCCCTCATTCTTGACATTCAGCCAATATCCCTCCTGATTTTCTAATGATCCCCCTGTAATGGCCTTAGAAATCTCCCACTCACCAGAACACATATGAACATATGCCAGAAGAACAGAAAAGGATACAGATTTAATTTCTTTTTCAGGCAAAATGTGCAGTAACCAGAGCAGAAGCAAGTTAGACCTATTGAAAATTCTTGCAGGCTGGTCATTTGTGAGCCATATTTACATGACCCTGAATTGCCTGGTTTGGGGTTAATTGCACAGTTTGGCCAGCTGCCTTTGTAATTGGCTCAATTTGGTTTTAGAGGCCACTAAAACAATGATCTGAGATTACTGGCTGATTCAGATTAAGGGGCAGCAAAATTGAAAGCAAAGCATCTGGCCAAATTTGACACTACATAGATAATGTAATCTATATAACTTTGGGGGAAATGATTAGTTTGAAACAAGAAATTGTTGATTCTTGACTCTTTTGATCTTTAAAAAATGGCAGTTTTATACAATTTAATCTGATTTTCAAGTAATCACTACTCAGGACTGCGTGGGCTGGGAATGGGGGGAAGTCGGTTGGAGAAAGAAGTACACAATATCTCACCTCACTTCTGTGGCCTGACACATTCTTCTCCAGTATAGTTTAATGGAAACAGCTCTGGTTTAAGACTCAGGAGACCTATATTTTAGCCCCAATTGACTTCCTGTATAGCCTTAGACAAGCCATTTCTCCTTTAAGTCTCATTCTTTTCAACTGAAGCAATATCATAAACATTCTTAGGATGCCAAAATGAACTGATGTATGAGAACATGGTTTTTTAAAGTGAAAATTGCTACATAGATAATTTATAAAGGCTATACACATTATGGTTATCAACTCCTATTGATATGTGAATGTATGGACTCCCTCTGGAGAAAATAAATTTTGAATGCAATCATAACTGATTACCCCTTTGTTCCAGTGTCATTTCTGATAGCAAACAATGCCAAAACAGTTACAAATTGCCATTGTATTTTCCATTAGTCATCAGAGTATAAAAGATTTGATAAATAGCAATCTGACATTGGCTCCTCTGGGTGGGAAAAGTGTGTTATTGACAGTAGCAAATTACATTTCTTTGAAAAAGACAGTGTCACGGTTCTTAGAGATTATTTGCATTGCTGCCGAGATGTAAGAAAACCCCCCAAAGAGCTCTGAAAAGCCACGTCTGTGAGAAGAACAGCCTGGTGCCCCGGCCCAGCCCCTCCCCGACTTGTTGCAGCGTTTGTGTGACTTGCTGAGTGAGTGGCTGCCTTGAGCCCTCTCTGGCCAAGAGCAAGCTGCCAGGCCTGAACACAGAAGCGGGAAAACCGCTTCCGCAGTATTCCCTGACTTGGAGGAGACGCAATGACAGAGCTGGTGGCGCTGTGCTTCGGAGGCTGGGCGTGCAAGAAGGTCGAGGGTGTTTTTTCTGTGTCCTCTGCTTTTGCCCTCGCGGATGCTTCCACACAGCTGCCTTCTGTTCCTCCACTGCGGCGGGAGCCGGGGCAGATGCCTCCCTCCAGAGCCGCTGGCAGCCCCGCTCCACCCGCAGCTGTCGCTGCAGCCCCGGGAGGGCATCGTGACCACCAGCACCGGCGGCGCGAGCAGGGCACATCTGCAGAGCGTCCCCTGCCCCTGGCCGCAGGCCCGCGGGCTCGGCGCCCTGCTGTACAGGAGGTTCCCAGCTGGCGCCACTTAACACAACTCTCTCCTTCACCGGGGAGGCGTCGGGCCATTTGATTTTTCACCTCTGAGTTGTTCCGCTCTGCTGCAAGCAATATGGTGTTTTACGGATACATACTTGATCTTCAAAATTTCCATGCTCTGAGAATATTTTTAAAATTCCGTTGATGACCTTTCCAAAGTTTAAATGGGGGGTAACCCTCAGACATTAAAGGGAAATATTTTAAAGACAGAGTAAAAGAAAACGAAATCTATGAGGACATTATGCTAAGTGAAATAAGCCAGTCACAAAAGGACAAATATTGATTTCACTTGAGGTAGATGAATCAAACTCATTGGGACACAACATGGCCGCGCTGAGGGGCATGAAGGCGCAAACCTGTGGCTTCCTCTGGTCCATAGTGGGGCTGCAGTGAGCAGGGGAAGGAAGGCCAAGGGAACCATGCCAGGTCCTGAGATCAGCTGCCGGGGTCACCTCCAGAGGCTGTTTCTCAGGTGGGGCCAGACCGTGCCGGGAGAGGAGGGGCAGGGATAGAGGGAGAGGTACGGGAGAGACCCAGCTGTGGTACCTTCCTGTCCCTGAAGGGGAGTGCGGTGGCCGTGGGCGGGGGCACTTGGCGGGAAGCTCATCCACAGGATGTGGGACCAGGGTTGAGATCCCAGAGGAATCAGGAGAGCTGCCCAGTGGGAGGCTAACGATCGGTTACAGAAAACAGAGAATGGAGAAAATTAGAGTGAGGTGAGAGGGAAGGGACTGAAGGTGAACTATCTCCAACCTAAAGCGCCGGTTTGAGGAGGTCCATCAGAGTTTGAAATTTGGAGATAATTAAACAAGGGGAAAAGAGAATGGATTGTTGGGAGGAAACCACTTTGGCCTCAGAGAGTCTAGGAGTTGGGATGATCATCCAGGATGGGGTGGGGTGTGGGTTTGATGTGTTTGAGGGCAAAAGGGAGCAAACACCTGTGGTGGTGCAGATAGAAGTGTGTTATCTGTTCAAGGGGGTGTAGGGAAATTCAGGGTGTAGGTGGTCCTGGAGTTGGGAGGAAGAATCTACTTGGCAAATATGAGAAGTATTGGGAAATACTGGGAAAATGAAGCAGAATCAGCTTGCCAAATACAAAAAATAATGGGAAAATGAAACAGACTGGAGATTGAAGTGAGGTGTAGAACTGGAGGTGGGGACTCTAAGTTTGCCCCCACCCTACTTGAAGCACCAAAATATCATGTAGGGCTCCTGCAGTAGCTCACGCCTGTAATCCTAGCGCACTTGAGAAGCCAAAGTAAGAGGACTGCTTGAGGCCAGGAGTTTGAGACCAGCCTGAGCAAGAGCAAGAACCCATCTCTACTAGAAGTAAAAAAGAAAAAGCTGGGAATAATGACACAGCCTATAGTCCCAGCTACTTGGGAGGCTGAGGCAGGAGGATTGTTTGAGCCCAGGTGGTTGAGGTTGCAGTGAATTATAACACCACACAGTCTACCGAGGGTAAGAGAGTAAGACTGTCTCAAAAAGAAAAGACCGTTTAGAACTCATGATGACTGAAAAGAGGCAATGAGGACACTGTTAGTCAAGGCTAGTAGTTGCTGAAACCCATAAAGATTGGAAAATGTGTGAGATGAAGGGATGGGGCTATGCTGGAGGGGCTCTTTCTGAGACCCCATCTCCTTCTAGCAGGAATTCCAAAAACCCCAACACTTCCTCCCTCCAAGGGCATCATCCTGCTGGATGATGATGAAGAAGATGAAGCAACTGTTCAGCCAGGGCCCTCCCACCCACCACCCAATCCAGCCTCACCTGGTCAGAAGTCCATGGCTCCTCTAAGCCCCATGCGGATGGAGCTAGCAGTAGCTCAGGCGGCAAAAAATGCTACAAGTTGGAGAATGAGAAGCTGTTTGAAGAGTTCCTTGAACTGTGTAAGACGCCCATGGTGGATCACCCTGAGATGGTCCCATTCCTCGATGGCAGGAAGCAGCATGCCCACTCTTTGTTTTTGGCCTCAGCAGAGTTCTGCAACATTGTCTCTCAGGTCCTGTCTCAGGCCCAGAGCCAGCCAGCTAAGCTCCACATCTACTTCAATGAGCTCTGCACTGTTCTCAAGGCCCGCTCAGCCAAAAGAAGCTGAATCTGCACCCTGCTGCCACCATCTCCAATGAGCCCTCTGGGAGTAACATTCCCACAGACTCCTCCTCAAACCCCACAAATGCTGAAACCACTGCCTCTAAGACCTCAAGGACCCTTGGTTCCCAGAGGCAGATCCAGCACTTGGAGCAGCTGTTGGCATCTATGTGGCAGAGATCCAGCAGCTGCAGAGAAAGGAATTGGATCTCTCATAATCGGATGACCCAGACTCCACATAACTGCAGGAGGCATGAATGTAACATAAGCTGATCGGCCTCTTTCGGCATCTGTGTGAACTGGAAGATTGCTCTTCACTGACTCGTTGTGTCATAGAGGTTAAAAGGTGTATTGAGCAGCTTATCAAGAAGCCTGATACCTTCCCTGACTATGGACATGTGCTTTGGGCCACTGGGAAGGCAGCTGCTCCTCACAGCCTCTGCCTTCCCCAACAGCAGCTCTAGCTTATGGTTCAGGATGCCTTCTGAGATGTAGGCATCAGTTTACAGGAGTGACATCACCTCTATCTCATCTGCAACTTTGTCTGCCATGTTGCAGATGACTATAGGCCAGGCATTGACCCTGAATTATCAAATCCCACTTTGGCCTTCAGGAAAATCGGACTTTGGTCATGAGCTGGCTGGATGAGGTTATCTCCAAATATGTGATGATGCAAAACAAAAGTGAGGAGGGCGAGAGAAAGACCAGAAGAGCCTGGCTTCCTCAAGGTACTTCTTCTCATTCTGCAGAATCCCCAAAGCCTCCTTGAATTCTGGTGAGAGTCCTAGTGGAATGGCATCCCACGACTGCCCTTCCACCTACCTCCAGGTCTGAGACAGATGAAGATGATGAGGAAAGTGATGAAGTGAAAAGAGGAAGAGGAGGAGGCCACAGATTCTGAAGAAGAGGAAGATCTGGAATAGATACTGGAAGGTCAGAGGAATGATGAAGAGAAGGAGAAAGCAGGTAAGGATGGAGGCAAGAGCCCCATGACCCTACCACAGATCTCCACTGAATAGAACCTGGAACCTGGCAAAGGGATCAGCAGGTCTTCAGGGGAGCAGCAAAATGAAGGACTCATGGTGTCACCATCATTGGTGTTGAAAGGACCCTGACCCCTTTCAGCATAAATACTGAAAGCAATGGAGGACAGCCTGAGGAGTTGCCCTGGAGGAAGAGAGTCCCACATCTCAGCTCTTTGAGCTAGAGACTGAAGCATAGCCCCTGGATACCAACTCTTCTCCAGAAGAGACAGATACTTTCTCTCTTTCTCTTCCAGGAAGCAATCAGATGACTCCTTCACCACTGTCTTAGAGAGTGGGATGCTGTTGTCATCTCCACTTCTTTTTTTTTTTTTTTTTTTTTTTTGCATTTTTTGGCTGGGGCTGGGTTTGAAACCACCACCACCAGTATATGGGGCAGGTGCCCTACTCCTTGAGCCACAGGCACCACCCCATCATCTCCACTTCTTTCAATGGAAGTGTCTCTCCTCACACCTGGAGAGATTCCAGCCCTCCCAACAAGAACTCTCAAAAGGAGAAGAACCAAACAGAATCGGGGCCATTTAGGAAACAGCTATGTGGAAAGGCAAAGGTCAGTGGATGCAAAGAATGGGAAGAAGATAAGTATCTGGCCCGGCCCACCATCCTACTTGGCTGCCATGGCTCTGGTTGCTGATTCCTCCACAAGGGTGGACTCTCCCAGCCATAGCCTGGTGGCCACCTCCGACTGCAGCCGTTCTCCAGTCCCAACCCCACCCCAGTCACAGCCTCCCTGCCCAGTACTTACAAGATGAGTGAAGCTACACAGTGTGATCCAGAGATTATTGTGTTCTCAGACTCTGATTAGCTGCTTCCCCCTCTCTTCGCCTCCAAAATGCTTGGGAGGAATATTGGAGGATGGTGGGAAGCAAATGACTGAGAAAAGAATGAATTGAGCAAATCCCCCTTTGGTAGTATTTCTTTAAAAAAAAAATTAAAAAAAATTAAAAAAAAAAACCTTAAGTTTTACACAGAAAAATAATAAACAATAATGTTCTTTTCGTATTGTGGTGAGTTAGTGTTTCATGGGGACAGAGCTTCAGTGTGGCATGATGGAAATGTTCCAAAGATGTGTGGTGGTGATGGTAGATTTAGGATGGTTAATTTTATATTATGCATACAAAGTTGGACAATTAAGTCCGTGAACTAATCTTAGAAAAAGTGCTACACATCTCATTGCTGAATATCACTATGGTCACCTTCAAGGTATCCCTTGGGAAGCTATGCACTAATGCCAGTGCCTAGTCCACTCTTCAAAGCAATTTTGGAACTCTTTTTCTGGAATGACCATCAGAGTTGTTGTTTTACAAGGTGTGACAATTAAGTTCTGGAAGAGTACTTCAAAGGTGACTATAGTGATATTCAGCAATGAGGGATGTAGCCCTTTTTCTAGATGAGTTCTCAAACTTAATTGTCCAACCCTCATATAAGACCACAATTTAAAAATAAAAAAGAATATCAAACTGAGAAGTAATAAAGTTAGTAGAGTTACCTATATATATCAGAGGTGCTGGGAGCCAGAGGGAGTAAAAAAGAACCCTCCAAACAGAAATATCTATGGTTACCCAAATCAAGTTGTCCTACTTTTACCAATTGGAAATTTTCTCTAGGAAAATAGCTATTCCTGATTGCATTTCTAAATTTATTACAAAAACACAAAGCCAAAAAGGAGGCAGACATTCAATAATATTATCCCACAACTCTTCAGTGGAAAAATCAATCAATGAATCCTCTGCCTCATGGTTGCTTCTTGCCTACAAGGCTTTGATTTTAGAGATGGGGCCTAAGGCAGAAATTTAATGCACAATGGTTGTCTGATTTGTAACAGGATGTGCTTCTCCATTCATATACCAGATAAAAGGTTAGCCTGGTTTTTCATCTAGCTGTGCCTTGCTCAGAATCAAAATTACAGTTCTTCTCAATGCTGGATCAAGTCCTTTCATCTTCATTTTGACCAAAATGGAAACCAGGATCATGAGAATTCCTCGGGGCTAGTGTTGAAAGGAATTTCCCCTGTTCTTGTCAGAGTCTCAAAGGGTGGCCTCCTTAACAGCTGAGTGATTACAATTCCATGTGACCAAATACACAACATATCCTTTTAAAATAATAGTAGTAATAACGATAAGTGAAAGTAAATCAGCTGAAGAAAATAAGATGAAAGCCAGTCCACAACTGAGTGTCCCAAGAAGATGTTGTTCCTTGATGTTCTGAGCTCTCTAAGAAGTTACTGCAAAACTGAAATCCCCTCAGCAGTTTGTAGGCCATCCTTATTCAGAGCCACACTCTAGGAAATAAAACAAAAAATGGCTCTAATTAGAGCCCTTGCTTCCACCCTAAAGCACTCACAGCAACAGCTCCTCACAGACCTCCTCCCTCGTCAGTGCCTACCCGCAGGTCTCAGCTGTCAGACCCCTCCTGCTGGAGAGAAAGGGAGAGGCAGCCAGACCAGTCCAGGAAGATGCCTGAGTGCCCAGGAGGTCTCAATGGATCGTCCAGTCTTACCCTGTTTCTGCTCTTCTCCACTCTGCAGGCCTCCTGGACTTTGGGGTTCCTCACCCTCATGACAGCCTCTGCTTCCCACCAATTTCTGTGCCCTTGTTTCCTACCATATCTGGCCTTGGGGTCCCTGTCTCTAACTTAGCCATCAGACTCGGGTGCTTGTCCAGACTCCACCTTCTTCAAGACTGGAAACTCGCTCCCCATTCTGTGGACTAACTTTGAAAAGATGACCACTGTTCATAGGTTCATGTGGTAGAGAGACAGAAAAAAATGGCGGGGAGAAAGAAAAGAGAAAAAGATAAAAAAAGGAAGAGAAACTCTATGAGAATGGCTTTTCTAAAATTTATAGCTAAGTTAGAACTTACTGTGTGTAAATACAGAAGCAATTGCCAACAGAGTTCCAGAGAACTCCCGTCCCAAGATAAGTATGTGTCGTCTGTATTCTCAAAGAATGCTGTTAATCCCCTTATACCACTTCTTATCCCATAACCATTGGCACATTGTAGGGCTAGAAGTTCCTTAAGAACAGGACCTTCCCCTAGTGCAGAGGTGTCCAACCTATAGCCCATGGGCCGCATGCTAATTTTGTAAGGATGTTTTTTTGCTTCTCTGGTGGTGTTAGGTATCACAAAAAGTATGCATGGATGTTTTGTTTGCTAATCAGCTTTCCTTAGTGTTTGTGTGTTTAATGTGTGACATAAACAACGCTTATTCTTCCAATGTGCAGCAGAGGAAAAAAAGAAAGGTTGGACACCACTGACCCAGCACCTAACACAGAAGGTGACATGGAGGAGGTGAACAAATTCAGAGGCACTGTGGCTGAGCCTGGCTGTCATCCATGTGGCTGCAGCAGACAGACTTGGGTTTTCCCTAGAAGAATCACCAACCCTAGACCAACCCATTAAGTGCTGAGTTGCTTCTGTCAGGGCAAGGCCTTGAAATCATTTTATCCTATACATTGAAGTATAGGACACTTTTAGATCTGTGTGGCTCCTGCTGTCTCCCAGTAAATGGACCAAATACTCATTTTCCTCCAACCTCCTCTCCAATCTCATCCACCCCTGCTCCCAGGAGAGCAGTTAGTCATGTCAGTGTCTGCCATTTTCTTTAAGGCCATGTGTACACTATACTAAATAAAATGTATTGTTTATGAAGTGGGATTATTCTCCAAGCACAGAAGCAGATTCCTGGGCACATTGTTGTGCTGAGTATAATTAATGAAATGCTCTTTGGATCAAACTGTCCAATGAAATGAGATCATCAACTGCCAGACTGAGCCATACAGACCCAAATGGATAGTCTGTATCCAGACCCAATTTAAGAAAAAATAAAATGTTGTTTAATGCCCTCAGCATCAGGAAATTATCAGAATACAGTTGGGATATATGAAAATATGGAGTCAAGGTACCATTTCTAATTTTCCCTTTTCTTTTGATCATCAGTGCTTTATTTTAAGGAAGGTTTCTATGTACCTGGGTTAGCATCTTTGAAGCTGCATTTCCTATCATCCACTTTAGCAATCACTTAAACAGGGCTGCGTGTCTGCAAAGCTCCTGGGGGTGAGCAGCAAATATGCAGCCATGTGGCTGAGATGCTGACACAGGGATAAAATGTTCCTCCCTCCTTTCAGAAGGCAATTACAGCAAGGGAGGGGAGAATGGGAAGAGCTGGGGGAAAAGCAGCTTTGACCACTATTTGGAATCATCACTCTAGAGAAAACACAGAGAGCTCAAAACTTCCATAAGATTAGGCCCCATGCAGTGCATGTGTGGATTAACCTGTTGGTGGCCTTCAGAAACATTTTCAATGACTTTGAGGCCATCCTGCCAGCTGTGCATAGATTGGTCAGCCCTGCAGTAGATGTGGCCTCATCATTCGAGCTTAGATCCTCCTCACTCGCCACTTAACTTAGGCAACCAGCTAGAAAACACTGTTGCAATACAAAAATCCCTTCCAAACCTTCACAGAATGTTGTTAATGAGGGAGATCAAAATGTGAGCCAAAAAGAGATGAGCTCAAAGGACTGTGGGGGATTGACGTTCCCTTTGTCGTCCCAGAATGGAGCTGGTTGGCTGGCAGATAGCTGTTGCAACAAGTGCTCCGCCTGCATTTGAGCCAAAGAACTGTCCCTCCTGCTTTAAAGCTTGGCATAACATGGAGGTTTCCCTCATGTTCTCCCCCACATTACCCAAACCATGGCCAAAACTAGCTTTCTCATTTTTCATGTGGCCAGTTCTAAAATTTTGCTTCTGGGAATCCAAACAGGGTGAAGTAGCTGCTGGGCGGATGTCACCTCCAGCCTTTCCATCATCCTTCCAGACCTGCCTGTGTGGGGGGGCTTCCTCCCCAACAAGAGGTACCTTTTTACCTTTAATCTGGACCAAAAGGCTCAGAGAGTTCCTAAGGAGGAGAAAGGCCCCGTAGCGGGCAGGGCTCTCACTGCAACTGCTGGGCACCTGAGCTGACCTCAGCTGGGCTGCGGGCCCCCATGCCACCTGGCAGCCACTGGCAGGGCTCCTCTACTCCATCCCTGTTCTGCCCAAGCAGCCCCAGAAAGCTTCTTCCTCAGGAGGCCAAATCCTATTCTTCACTGCAGCAACAGAGAGTCTGGAGCCTATGTTCAAATGCTGGCTCTGCTCTGGTGTGATTTGGACAGTGAAGTCCACATTTCTGACCCCCAGCAATATCATGGCAACACTGACAGTCACCTCCTAAAGGGTACCTAACATAGTTCCTCATACATGCTGCCCCCTGCCTGCCTGCTCTCAGGTCTATCTGCCCTTTCCCTTCTTCTGTCTTGAGTTTCCTTGCTAACTAGTTTGTGTCAGTAAACGGAAAAAGGGATGGGGAAGTGTAGGGGCATTTCCTTCCCTTGCCTCAGGTGACAACTCCCATAGTGGCTCCATCTCCCACTTAGCAGCCCCTCTCTCCACAGTCTCAGCTCCCACTTGGCAGGCCTGGTCTGGGTTCTGTTTCCACCTGATGCTCTGATTCTGGGCTCTGGCCATTTCCACCTCTGATGCCCTAGCTAGTGGGGGCGTCCTACTTTATTAACTCTATGTAGCTTCTGGTGTAACCAGTTCTTCCTGTGCAACCAGTTCCCTATATTAAATTCTCACTATTGAAAACAGGTTGAACAACTGATTTCCCAACAGAGCCTTGAAAGACAGAGTGAATCCAGTTAGGCACCCCAAGTTCCTGAGAGGACTTCACCTCTTGAATTCCCTCTCCCTATAAGACAGTGGTTTTCAACCTTCCTAATGCCGCAATGTATTTTCATTGTTAAAAAGGGATTGCAACCCACAGTTGAGAACCACTGCTATAAGAGAAGGGATTGACTAACTGACTCCACACCAGGCCCCTTTCTACCTTCTCTGGATAAGGGGACTTAAACATTTTCCTACCAGAGAAAAACAAGTCTACTTCAGCTGAACAAACCAGTTCCACCAACCCTGGCAATGTAGGCAAATCAGCAGTTGGGGCCATGCTAAGCTTCAGAAAGCAAACACCTGCATGCATTCCCCTGACAAGGGCTGCCTGGGCCTAGCATTACAGCAACTAGGGATTCTGGCTGGGAGGGTGCAGAATGCATCGCTAAACACCAGTATCTGCTGGTGTTCCTTCTGTAGAGCTTTAACATCGTCTGGCCCCAGGAGCCCCAGATTCTATACATTCTCTCATACCTAAAGCTTCAGTCCACCTGACAATATGCTCTTCACTGAGATAAGAGCAGGCTGATGGTGATATCCTGGGCAATGTCACAGAGATTCCTGGGCATGTCCAATTAGGATGCATTCCAGTAACCTATTCAGAGGAATCTGGTGTGTCTCCATACCCATAGTGGCCAAAGATCATAGAACCAATCTCATAGTTGTTTAGAACTACATTCAATATACCCCCCTTAATAATTACAAGGATGTGGATAGCTCCATAACTGGTGTCAGCACATTGTTTCTCTGTGCGCCTCATCTTTCAAAATATACCTTTCATCAAACAAGGAAATAATTACTTACATTCAGCTGTTACCATGACAAAACCCTCTTAAGTTAAGCGGCAGCCTGTGGCACAGACTTCACATCTTTTGCATAAGGAGTCTCCAACTCCCCATCCAGCTGTCTTCATTGGAGCAGATGGTGGACAGATGAAATTTTCCACGCCTACTGAGAGACAGGACACTGAGGCCTTGCTTTCCTGATTCCAAACTTCACCGAGGTGCAGGACCAGCCAAAAATATCTTGGCATGGTTAACAAGTGAGCAACTTAACTGGAACTCAGAGAACATTCACAAATTCACTACATTTAAGGGATTTTTTAAATTTTAGTTTTAAGAAAATTGACTACAGGTTGTAATGGATTCCCAGTAATGTGTAGCCCTGTGGCCCAGTCATAAGGAAGAGTTTTGGGCAGAGATTATTCATTCCATCTCTTCAGGGAGAAGCTCTGTAGAAACACCAACTCTTGCTGACATTTTGGAATTAAACACCAATTCTGTGATGTGTTTCCCTGTACTATGGAATTTTTTCAAATGGAGTCCTTAAATGAAGACTATCTTCAGAGGGGAAGGTTTGTGTCCAGAAAGCTTTAAATCCTGCCAAAAGCCGTATCAGTCTGCTAAGTTGCCATAACAAAGTACCACAAATGGATTGGCTTAAGTGATAGAAATTTATTTTCTCACAGTTACAGAGATAGGAAGTCAGAGATCAAAGTATCAGAAGGGCTGCAAGGGAGAATTTGTTCCATGCCTCTCCCTTAGCTTCTGGTGGTTTGCAGGCTGTCTTTGGCATTCTTGGCTTATAGATGCATCTCCCCAATCTCTGCCTCCACGATCACATGGCATTCTCCCTGTGTGCAAGTCTGTGTCTAAATTTCCTCCATTTATAAGGACACCAGTCATAGCAAATTAAGGCCCACCCTACTCCAGTGTCACCTCATCTTAACTAATTCTATTTGGTACTACCCTATTTGTAAATAAGGTCACATTCCAAGGTATTGGGGGTTAAGACATTAACATATGAATTTGGAGGACACAATTAACAGTTTGGTCCCCCAAAATGCATATCTTTCTCACAGGCAAAATACATTTACCCCCATCCCTACATTCTATAACATCTAGCATCAATTCTAGGTCCAAAATCTTTTCCAAATTTTCTGTAAATCAGATATGGATGAGACTTGGGCTATGATTCATCCTTGGGCAAAATTCCTCTCCATCTGTAAACCTGTGAAACCAATTATCTTCTTCCAAAATGGGAATCTCTACCCTATACTGTTCCACCACGGGACAGATATTTCCATTCCAAAAGGAAGAAATTGGAAGGGGAAAAGGGGGAGACCTGGGGCCCAAGCAAATCTGATACTTAGTGAGGAAATGTGATTAGATTTAAGACTTAAGAATATCCTCTTCAAATCTATGCTCTGTGGTTGATACTAATATAGGCAAGGCGCTTTTCAACTAATACCTTCCATATGGTGGTCCTAACAGGGCACCTAGCCAGACATTCCAGATTCACTTCCATAGTCTATTAACTCTTGGACTCAACACAACCCTCATGCTCTGCAGCATCACAGCCTAGGCGTGACTCTAACACTCAACAGGCTCTAAGTCCAACTAGCCCACCACAGACTGTTATCATAATCCATTGAAACTATCATGAAAACCAGGCACAATCAAGGCTTTTCAAAGCATTTATAGACCTTCATTGGCCCAGCTGATCTTAATATAAAACAAATGCTTTCAACACTCTCTCACAGAACTGTTTGAGTTTGACCTCCAGAATCAAAGCAGAAAGCACTATATTTCTGAAAATCAGATTGCTATTTCAAATAGTGTCCAGTAGGTCTGAGCTCTGCTTCTTAAATCCAAATTGAGAGATTTCAGGATCTCTTCAGGATGAAATGGATGCATTTCCTCTTGCTACAACAAATAAAAAGCAAGTATCTCATTTGTGACAACTTGGATGAACTTGGAGGACATTATGCTCAGTGAAATAAGCCAGGCACAGAAAGATGAATACCCCACATGATCTCATGTATAAATGGAAACTAAAAACATTCATACAAACAGAGAGTGGAGGAATGGGGAAATGTTGATCAAAGCACTCAAAGTTTCAGTTAGCCAGTAAGAGTAAGTTCTGGAGTTCTATTGTCCATCATCATGACCGAAATGAATAACAACGTGTTATATATTTGAAAAGTGCCAAGAGGGTAGATTTTAAATGTTTTCATCACAAAATGAATAATTATGTGAGATGATGGATATGTTGATCAGCTTAATTCATTCATTTCACAAGTATACATACATTGAGGCATCACAATATACCCCATACATACATATAATTTTTAATTGTTAATTAGAAATAAGTACATTTTTAAAGCAAGGTGAGAAAATGAAATTTTAAAATTATAATTTGTAAGGAAGAAGAAAGGGAAGTATCACACTCTACACTGCTGACGAAATGGTCAAATGACCATGATCCAGAGCAGCTGGATGTATTGGCCACCCTGTGCAATAGGAAGAGGTAAATATTCATTACCTGAGGCAGGATAGTGTATCACAGGGTTTCTCAAAGCATGTACCACACAACTCCTGCAGCAGAATCACCTGAACTCTGAAAAATGCATATTCCTAGGCCCTCCTTCAGATCCACTGAAGCAGAATCTCTGGTGCCCATTTTAAAGTATGTCCCAGTAATTAGTGATTGATTTGGGTAATTCCATTTAAGAACCACTGGTCTTCTAAGGGTGCAGTCTTTGGTAACCAAAGGAGACCCTAGAATCAGCTGTCTTAATTTACTATGTGACCTTGGGAAAATGATTTGACATCTCTGAGCGTCAATGATTTTGGCTGAAAAAATGAGAATGATAATATCTACGTCATAGTCTTAGAAACAGTTAAATCAGATAATGCATGTAAAAGATTTAAAAAATCGGCATGAAGTGCACTGGGGTGTGCATCAGGCATGGCTTTATAGAATCCACTTCGTAGCATTGTTCTCAGTAAAAAAGATCAACAGAGATGCTCTTCAGGGTTGGAAAGATGTTATTTTGTAGAACCAATCTCAGAGAGTAGTTCTGAGAAGTCAATGCGATATGGCATTTAAAACTCTGGGCCCAATGCCTGAGACCTTTTTAGGAGATGGTAAGTATCTGCCATTGTTACTATAGTCACCAGCCCCATAATGCTGGAAGGCCAGCTCATGCCCAGCTCAGGTGGAGCAAGTGCAAGGTGTCTGGCGGGAGGTAGAGGCAGACCTGGAGAAGGCCTGGAGTATAGGCTGGGAAATCTACAATTCATTGTGAGCCTGTCAGGCATCACTGACATTTTCTGAACATGGGAAGAACAAGGTTAATCCAGCAGTAGTCAGGGAAAAGATTATATGAGGGAAAACTCAGAGACAGAAATACTAGGTAGGAGACTATTTATATGCCAGACAAAAAGTTATACAAAAGTTGAATGATGCAGGAGCCAACCCAGAAACAGTGAACCCACGAGACGTCCATGTATGAATCAGAACACCCAGCCCACAACCAATGCAGCCCATCCTGGGACGTGCAGCCAAAAGAACAGAGCAGACATGAGAGGTTGGCCCACCTGCCTGCTGGCCAGAGCCCTAGTGTAATGACGGACAAGCACAGCCGTATTCAGGAACTCCAAAATCACTAGAACAGAAGGAAGAAAGATAAAACATTTCTTTTTATGCTAATACATAAGCCATTAACTCTTACATTATTCTGAAAATACTTCTACCTTTTTCCCTCAGGATGCTATCAAATTGTCTTAAATTCTTATTTTAGATCTGGCACATTGACATCCAAACCCCTGACAGTCTGTTAGAAGATATTTGGTGGAGAGAATCTTACTATAGAAAACGACACAGATTAAAATAACATGCCAATATTTGATATGGCTGGACATTGTCCTCTAGGCAAATATGTGTTACCTAACGCCTTCCCAAGGTACTTGACACTGCAGGGACAGTCCCTCAGCCTAGGATGGAGTTAATCACTCAGCAAATACCATTCTCCTTCATCATAGGTACTCATTAGTTACATGACCTATGGAAATAAGCCACACGTGAAGTCCTGCCTGTGTTTGGTGATGTACCGAGTGCTAGGAACTCCTGGAAGCTGGGAAGGCAGGTGGCCCCTGCCTTCAAAGATCACAGTCTAGCAGGGACAACACATTCAGAAACACGTATATAAATATTACAACAATGCAAAGGACAGGTAGGTTTGCTGCAGAGTGAGTAGCTGTGTGAGTAGTTGCATAGTAAGGACAGAGACTGCATGGCCCACAGGCCGAAAATACTTTCCAGGAAAAGTTTGCCAGGGGCTCTGTGCAGAGGCTCTATTTTCTTGAAGGAAGATAGTATCAAATTCGCCATCTCTCTTCTACTTGCCTTCTAGGTGGACAAGGCCAGAAGAAACTTTATCAGAGGAATAAGAGTTTGGAAGAACAATTCTTTTAAAATGAATTTGTAGAAACAAAATGTGGTGTATACATACAATAGAAGGATATTCAACCTTAAAAAGAAAGAAATTCTGACAAATACTGTAACATGGACAAACATTTGAGGACAGCATGCTAAATGACATAATACAGTCACAAAAGGACAAAGCTGTATTATTCCACTTATATCCAGTACCTAGAGTAAATTCACAGAGACAGAAAATGGAATGTGAAGGGCTAGGACTTGGGGAGAGGGGCAACGGGGAATTCTTTTTTTTGCAGTTTGGCTGCCCGGGTTTGAACCTGCCACCCCACCCGCTGAGCCACAGGTACCATCCCCAACAGGGAGTTCTTTAATGGGGATAGTTTCGGCTTTACAAGATAAAAAGTTCCCGAGATCTGTTACATTATTGACACTAAAAAAAATGTTTAAGTTGATAAATTTCATCTTGTATGTTTTTTAACTACAATTAAAAATGTTTTAATTTTTTAAAAAATGAAATTTTAGAATCAAGGGAAATGATACAAAAACAGAGTTGCTTAGAATTTCATGTGAAGCATCAGGCTACGTTTGGCAATTTTTAATGTTCCTGGATAATTTATCATGAAAATTGGATTGAGAAATAATAATTAGATCCTCTGTGTTCCTGCCAGAGATGTGCACAGTTTTTATGAAGTTGCATTAACAATAATAATCTTCATTAGCAAACAAGCCCTTGGTGTGACAGGCACACTCCAGTTACCATTTGCCAAGCTGGCGAGAGTACAGTGAATCTCACTGAAGGACACTATCTAAGCCCTGCCTGGTTCACTGCTCCCTCCCTCTCTTCTCCTGGACTGCATGAGCCTGCCCCATAGTGGATTTCTATCTACTGCCTGAGCTATCTTTTCAGTTTCCTCATCTTCCCCAAATCCAGCCATTACAAGTACGAATTCCGCAGGGCTCTATTCCAGACCACTCTTCTTTTTTCTAATTACTCCCTTAGACAATTTCATCTATACTCATGGCTTTTATTATTCATACATTTTAAGAAGTTTCAAATTCATACCTCCTTGGCAGACTTTTCCTCCGAGATCCAGGTTTATATATCCAAATGCCTACTTGACATCTCCCCTTGGATAGTGTATGAGTTGAGGTACAGAGAGATCCAAATACAATCCCTTAAAAAAGGTAGAAAGGTATTTCTTTCTGAAATCACAGTGCAGCAGTGGGCAGACCTGAGCCAATGGAGAGGCTCAATACAAGGCTCCTAGCTCTGGATCCAGAGTGGTCATTTCAATTCCCATTGCCACATCTGCAGACCCACCAGCAGAAAGGGGAGCAGGCCAAGAGCAGGGGCAGCATAAGTTGCTTCCTTACTAAGGCATGATCCAGAAGTCATACACATCCACTCATGCTCCCCTGGCCAGAAGCTAATTATATGGGCACACCTAATTGCAAGGAAGGTTGGGAAATGCCTTCTCTAACTGGATAGCCTTATGCCCAGTTAATATCAGGAGGACTTACTGAAAGAACGGGTAGGAACAACTACAGTCGAATACCAGCAATCTCTGCTGCAGATCTCTAGAAAGCTTTTCAAGTTTACACATCCAAAACCAAAGCCATGCTGACCCCTCCAGACCTCTATCAGTGTCACATCCCCATGAATGGCACCACCATCCACCCTGCTAGGGCTCCTCAGAAACCTCGGCACCTGTGCACATGCGCTCTCCCTCACCTCTAGAGCCCACGCATCACTAAGACCTGCTGATTCCTACTCATGATACTTTTCTTCATTTTTTCCTGCCACGTTAGCATAAGCATCCATCACCCCCCCCCCACCTGGATCTGTGCAGCAGCCTCCTAACTGGGGTCCTCACCTTCACCCTATGTCCTCCCTGCTGCTATTGATAATATAGCCAGGGCAGCTTCTCCCCCATGCTAATCAGTGCTCTCATCAACCTAGAAAAGCCACACAACCAACAAAACCATGCATGTCTCACCTCACCCCACTATGCATCCCCCTCCATCTCTGGAACCTCTTCCCCTTTTCCTTCTCTGACTGTGGCCTCCTCCTTGCAGCACCAGAACCCTAGCTGCTGACTGTGGCCTCCTCCTTGCAGTACCATAACCTTGGCTGCTAACTGCGGCCTCCTCCTTGCTGCACCAGAACCCTGCCTACTGACTGTGGCCTCCTCCTTGCAGTACCATACATAACCTTGGCTGCTGACTGTGGTCTCCTTGCAGCACCAGAACCCTGCCTGCTGACTGTAACCTCCTCCTTGAAGCACAAGAACCTGGCTGGAATCTTCCTCTCCCTTCTTCATGCCCATCTTCACTAGCTAACTCTTAGCTTCTTTTCATCCACAGTGCAACAACCTCCTAATGGAAGCCTTCTGTCTTCTTCCCATCAGGGCAATATCCTCTTCAAGGCTCACTAAAAACCACACAACCATTATCTATGGCATCGCCCACTCTGAGAAGTCTGCACTTCTCCTGTGGTCTTTGATGCTACAAGACTTTTAGCCACATGAGCTCATGCACTAAGGCTTTTGTTGCATGCATGTGGTTTGTTTTGGAAGGCAAGGTTTGTTTGTTTTGGTTTTTGCTTGCCAGTTTACCCTTTTGCAGCCCAGTTACCTTGCTACTGGTAAGTTCTCAAAAATACTAATGATTGAACACCAAAGTTCAGAACAACTGAAAACCAGTAAGTCTTTGAATTACTTAATCTGAAACATAGCATTCTTACATAGAAATTCAGTGTTATTACTAACAAGCACAGGGATATAATTTGATGAAACAGGCCTTTGTGGGTCTGCATCTAAATGCTCAGAGCCATCACGGCACTAAGGACAAGGAGGAAATAAGAGGCATGTTAGACATGGTCACCAAAGACACCACATACTAATGCAGAGAGAAGGAACAAAGGCTCATAAGACAGTAATTCTCAAAAGTAAACACATGATGTAAAAACCTAGACGAATCCTAAGACCAATCCTCATGAAGTTCAAGTGTAAGAGAGCTTCCAAGGATGTCTTTTATTCTTCTTCTTTTTTTTTTTCTTTGAGACAAAGCCTCATTTTGTCACCCTGGGTAGAGTGCCATGGCATCATAGATCACAACAACTTCAAACTCTTAGGCTCAAGTGATTCTCTTACCTCAGCCTCCTGAGTATTTGGGACTACAGGCATCCACCACAACACCTGGCTATTTTTAGAGATGGGGTCTTGTTCTTGCTCAGGCTGGTCTTAAAATCCCAAGCACACACACTCCACCCACCTCAGCCTCCCAGAGTGCTAGGATTACAGGTGTGAGCCACCATGCCTGGCCTCCAGGACGCTTTTATGAGCAAGGATAACCCTAAACTGAGACTCGAAGGGTAGAGATGTGAGTGAGATGTGCAGGGAAGAGGACCATCCTGGATAAGGCTTGACCGAGCCGGCTTGTGAGGAGGGAGATGACTGAGGTGGGGCGGGAGGGCTGAGCAGTCAGTCTGTGGGGCAGTGGTGAGTTAGGCTGCACCTTATAAAGTCCTCTGACCTGTCTTTGATCTTGATCTAGGAGACAGATGGAAACTGCTGATAGTTTGAGAGGGAAGTGGTTTACAAGAAAGAGTTTAGAAAGATAGGTCTGGAATGGTAGGCAAAATGGACTGGAGGCTGTCCGCTGGGGTGTCTTTGCTGTGGACTGTCACCCAACATAGTCATTGCGCTGGCCTGGCCTCTTCCCTAGTCTGTGTACTCAGGAAGAAGGGAAGCTCAAGTGGCCCCCTGTGGCTCCACAGGTGGAGGGTGCTGTCTCCTTCATGGGGTGTACGTGGGTGGAGGGGTCTTTTATACCTCAGTGGTCCAGCTTCTCAGCACTGCACCTGCCTGAGCACCAGGCCCTGAAGCATTTCTGGGCACATGGTAAAAGGATTACATTTCATAAGCCTGCACCAATCCAATGCACACAACTGTCTAAATTCAAGTACTTTCTACTTCCAGTCTTGGGATACGACTACACCCCATTGGGATATTTATGGATGAGCAATTCTAGAAACTACCAGATTCTCTTGTGGGATGAAGTATGTTTAGTGAAAAAATTGCCCCCATTAATGAAGTTTTGGGATCCTGCCAATCTTCCAACTCAAACACAGAATATGGAGTTCCAGAGGCATAACAAATAACCAGTATAAAAAAAATGAAAGTTTGTTTCATCATTAATGAATAGAATGTTTTCCTCATCATTTTGGCATTGGAGTGACATTGATCTAGTGGTGGTGCCACATGGAATGTCCTCTTAGTATTTTATTTCTAAAAGAAAACAATGTATTAACACTGTATTTAAGCAACTATACTATTGAACATAGTGTTTGATTTCTGCAACGCTGTTTGTATATTTTCCTTTTTAGGTGAAGGCATACCTGAATTATCAGAAATGTACATGATGTCAAAAAAGTGAACATTTTTCTTCTGATAGCTCTTAATATTAATAGTTTATAAATTTGGGGTGAGGCTTTGCTTTAACAGAGTACTTAGCCTTAAGGGTTATTTCAGAGACGTTTGTTCAATGACTATGTTGTGTTCCTTGAATAAGATAAGTGAGAAGGTTGACAAAAATTATTTTCTGATTTAAAAAGATATGAATACACAAAGAGCTCTTCTAAGATATGGATAGAAAAGCTAAATTTTTAAAAAGAACACCTCACAGAAAATTTAGCAAAAGGTATAAGCAGGTGATTTATGGAAGGTAAAATCCAAGTATTCTCAAAAGAGCAGAAAAAAAAGAGAACAAAAAGGGTGCTCATGGGAAAGGGGCAAGGGAGGAGAGGGGAGAGAAAAAGATGGGTGAAAGGAGGGTAATTAGTGGGTCCACACCTACTGTGCATCATAGAAGGGTAAAGGTGAAATTTACTAAATGTAGAATATAAAAGTCCGAACACAATATCTAAGAAAATGACAGGAAGGCTATGTTAACCATTTCAATGAAAATATTTCAAACTGTATATAAAATCAGCACATTGTACCTCATGATTACATTATTGTACAGCTATGATTTATTAAAAAAGAAAAAAGCAAAAAAAATTAAGGGGGTGGTCAGCACCCTTTTAAGAGAAATACAAATTAAAACAATAAAATAGATGGGAAAAGCCATAATACACAGTGCTGTCGAGGTTCTGGGGAACAGATATTCATATCCATGTATTACTGATAAGAGTGTCTTTCCTTAACAGAAAGCATTTGACAATATCTGTTAAAATGTTAAATGCCCATACCCCTTTGAACCAGAATGTAATCTTTGAAAATCCACTCTTTCAAAAATAAAAACCCTAGCATATAAGAACATTGCATACTGATACACTTATAGCAGCCATGTTTGTTGAGAAGGAGAGAAACACTTCTAAGTGCCCATCAAAAAGAATTTATCCATACTTCAAAATATTATTCAATTATTAGAAACATTGGACTGGGTTTCTGTATTGACCCAGAGCAATGTCCATAATACAGTGTTAAGAAAAAAGAAGAATAACACTTATGCCATGCTATTGTTAAACACACACACACATACAGATTTTATTGAGTTAAAACACACCTTTTAGGCATACCATTCAATGAGTTTAATAAATATACATCAGTTCACAACCACCACAATCAAGGGATCAAACATTCCCATCACCCAAAAATGTTCCTTTGTGCCCCTCCTAGTGGTCTGAGGCAACCAGTGAGTTTCTCTCTGTCTCTATAGATGAATTTTGCCATTTTTTAGGATCTGATATACCGTATGTACTAGAGTATAAGCCAAGTTTTTTCGGCACAAAATTTGTGCCGAGTTCGGGGTTTTCGGCACAAATTTTGTGCCGAAAAAACTCAGCTTATACTCGAGTATATACGGTAAATGGAATTACACAGCATGTACTCTTTCGTTTCCAAATACCAAAACATTCTCCCAACAGCAGTGCATGAGATTGCTCTACATCTTTGCCAACACTTGATATTGTCAGTCTGTTTTATTTTAATTACTTAACTTGATGTATAATTGTATCTCATTGTGGTTTTAATTTGCATTTCATGAAAACTTATCATGAGCATCTATTCATGTACTTACTGGCAATTTGATATGTGTGTATCTTTGAATACCTTTTGTGAACTTTCCAAGTCTTTTGCCTGTTCTTTTAATTAGGTTGTCTTCTTACTGAAGACAATAAGGATTTGAATTTTAAGAGTTCTTTATATATTTACACAAGTTCTTAGATATATGTATTGTAAAACATTTTCATAAAGTCAGTAGTCTGAGTCTTCCTTTCCTTAGTGGTATTTTTTTCAAAGAGCCATTTTTAACTTTGATGATAAAACCCAACTTTTTCATTGTTTATTTTATGACTAGGGCATCTTTGGTTGCAAAGATTTCCTCCTGTGGTTTCTTTTAAAAATGTTAGGTTTTACTTTTAGGTCTATAATCTATTTCATTTTTATTTTTATGTATGGTGTAAGGTAAGTTTAAATGTTCATTTTCCCTTGTGATATCCAGTTGTCCCTACCCCATCTCTTTTTTCTTTTCTTTTTTTTAGCAACAAGAGTCTTGCTCTGCTGCCCAAGCTGTAGTGCAGTCACACAATCATAGTTTACTGGAACCTTAAACTCCCAGGCTCAAGTGATCTTCCCACCTCAGCCTCCCAATTAGCTGGGACTACAGGTGCATACCATTCAGTTAAATTTTTTTGTAGAGGTGGGGTCTTGCTGTGATGCTCAGGCTACTCTGGAATTCGTGGTAGTTTTGGGATTACAGACATGAACCACTGCACCCAGCCTGCTGCCCCATTTCTTAAAAGAGCTATCCTTCTCCATTGAATTACATGTACTATATACGACCTGCTCTTTTTTAAATTACACTTGTATATGAATATGGAGGAGAATATGGAATATCAAACATATCAAACTGTTAACACTGATTACCTTTAAGAAAGTGGAATTGGAAAAAAATTGAGAGGAAATTAATACCTTTTTCCATATGTGTTTCTTTAGGGACCACTCAACTTTTAAGTTTCAAATAACAGGAAACATAATACAATACCATCTGAAATAAAAAATAATGTAAGATTAGAAGGGGGTTCTGCTAAAGAAAGAGAGATAACTTCAGTGATGAGGGGATGCCATTAGATTGAGAGAGCTGCCAAAGACAAGAGATACTTTGTAGGCAGGATGGCAAACTGGGTGACTTAGTGAATGCAGGGAAAGAAGAAGAGGAAGAGGTGAAAAGGACTCCAAAATTTGACCCTGGAAAAATAATGGTGCTGGGGGACGGAGGGAATTAGGAAACTGGAGCGAGTAGCTAATTTTAGAGAATGAAGTAAATACATACAGCTGAATTTGAGGGAACCATGAGATATTTGATAGGAATGTCCAGCCTATGGCCAGTTAGACGATATCTCAACTGTCACTAATCACTTGATCTAGAACAACCAACTATCTCTAGGCAAGAGCCCTGGGGACATATTTGTTATTTCCACAAACATGTCTTGAGCACTTGCCATGGACAGGTACATTGTACTAGGCACACAGTGTATGGAGACAGACAAGGCTGGACGTGCCCTCAAGTGCACAGAGAGAAAGCGGTGCACAATTGACCAGAATCACTACTTCAAGAATGCATACGAGTGGCCCAGAGATCTCAGAAAAATTGTCTGTACTTAAATAGGACTGCCCCAGTATTTATTTATTTATTTATTTATGTATTTATTTATTTATTTATTTATTTACTTTTTATTATGAAATCATAGCTGTGTACATTAATGCAATCATGGGGCACCATACACTGATTTTATAGAACATTTGACACATTTTCATCACACTGGTTAACATAGCCTTCCTGGCATTTTCTTACTGTGTTAAGACATTTGTATTATACATTTACTAAGTTTCACATGTACCCTTGTAAGACACACCACCGGTGTAATCCCACCAATCACCCTCCCTCTGCCCACCTGCCCCCTCCTTCCCCTCCCTCTCCCCCTTCCCCCTATTCTTAGGTTATAAATGGGTTATAATTTTCATGTAAAAGCCATAAATTAGTTTCATAGTAGGGCTGAGTACATTGAATACATTTTCTTCCATTCTTGAGATACTTTACTAAGAAGAATATGTTCCAGCTCCATCCATGTAAACATGAAAGAGGTAAAGTCTCCATCTTTCTTTAAGGCTGCATAATATTCCATGGTGTACATATACCACAATTTATTA